>CM055280.1:35993355-36244782 GCA_029237695.1 Conchocele bisecta
TAAACTTGGAAAAGTCGCGGGAATACTGGACGAGGCCTTTAACAAAATTACAATTTTCAAAAAAAAAATTGTTTTTTTTTTTCGGAAATTGTAATTTTGTATCGCTTCGTCCAGTATTCCCGCGACTTTTCCAAGTTTATACCCCGATAAATTCCACAAAAAGGCCATTCATTCCTATAATACATGTACCGCCTACGCTAATCGTGCCCATATTTGTTAATTTCTATATTTCAAAATACTTATAACCCTTACAATGCTGAATTAATTTGTGTCGTCTGCTGAATTTTTTTTTCTCCATTTTTCTCATCGAAAACTTGGTTAGGCAGCATTTTAGAATCATTTCAAATGGAAATGATTCTAAAATGCTGCCAAACTATGTTTTTACTGAGAGAAAAGATAAAATATGAATTATCAGCAGACGACTATTTTCGGTTCCCGCATTCTACGGTTTAAATATTGCGCTTGAAATCAAGCAGCTTGAGTGGTTGAGACTGAGCTGTTCTACAGCTCAGACAATCAAATTGCTTGATTGCGAGTTGACATTGCCGATAGTAGTAGTATAGAGGGATTCAAAATGATACCACCTAACGAGGGTATCATTTCTCCACCCTATATACTACTCCACCACCCCCCGAAAAATCAAAAATTGGTTAACGAGGAAATTGTCTCCCACTAAAAATTGGACGTGAAAAAAAAAAAAAACATAATGTTTTTCAGACAGTAAATTTAAGTATAGAGGGATTCAAAATGATACCACCTAACGATGGTATCATTTATAACCCTCTATACTATTCCCACCACCCCCAAAAATCAAAAAAAATTAGTTAACGAGGAAATTGTCCCACCAACCACGAAATATTCAAAATTGGTGTCATAAATACATCATGTTTTTTTCACGTCCAATTGAACATATAAAACAATAGTCTTAAAAAGGATTTATTTTTGACACCAATTTATGAATTTATTCTAATAAGTTTCTGATTTAAATGTGCCCACGAGTGATAGTTTATATTCCAACACCCCATTTTTGTATCCTCCAATATAGATATTTATTTCGCAGATCAGCAACTAATTTCTACCAGCTCTAGTCTACCACGTTCACCTGTAGCCACCTGACAGTGTAGTTGCTTATGTCTACAAAGAGTTTGGGCACTAATGAATTTACAAGGGCATCTGGGGCATTGAAATTGTGGGGGGACACAAGGAATTTTTTTTTCTACGTCTCGCTAGATGCCTTCGTAGATATTCTTTACGCGTAAACGTCTTACAACAAGTCTCAACACTCCATTATATATGTATATGTTTATGTTTATATTCAATTCTTAGAAGTGAAAAAAACATAATGTTTTCAAGACCAATTGAACATATAAATTTTATAGGTTATACAAAAGTATATTACAGAAAATATGATAACGTCAGAAACTAGAGCAGAAATAAAAAGAAAGTTTGAGACAAAGAAAAGCCGAATCTCTAGGGATTACTTATAGTAAACGGTTGAGAGTTAGGGGGTTGACAAAGTTGATAAATGCCACAAAGAATGAGGCGTTTACAGAAAAATATGATAACGTCAGAAACTAGAGCCTAGAAAGTTTGAGAAGAGAAGCCGAATCTCTAGGGATTACTTATAGTAAACGGTTGAGAGTTAGGGGTTGACAAAGCTGATAAATTTGCCACAAAGAATGAGGTTCGTTTACAGAAAATATGATAACGTCAGAAACTAGATCAGATATAGAAAGTTTGAGAAGAGAAAGAAGCCGAATCTCTAGGGATTACTTATAGTACACGGTTGAGAGAGTTAAAGGGTTGACAAAGCTGATAAATGCCACAAAGAATGAGGCGTTTATGAAGCGGTTTACCCGCGCCTATAAAAGAGTGGGGCATTTAAAAGACCTCTCACTAGCGGAGGAAGTTGGTGGTAACAGAATTCAAAAAGAAAGTATTGCGGAGCTAAGGGCTAGTGTAATTAATTCTAAAGAATTACCTTCAAGCACCAATAATTTGAGACGCCCAAAATACTAAATAATAAGAAAAAATCTATAGTTCGCTGCGATAGTGGTAAAAAGGTGAAGAAATTATTGGGGGCTCACGATGAAACATTGGAAAAGGTAGAAAATAAGGAAGAGCGGGTAGTTTACATTATCCTTTCGTAAAAACATAAACATTAACGAGTCTGAACGCATGTCCGATAAACTAGCTCCGTATCTAACAACCAATTTTTATTTTGAGATATTCATATTCTTACAAGCTAGAACATATGGAGGAAATTAAAAATGGAAAACCTCAAAAAACTATAATATTTCACAAAAATCTCGGTGGTAGCGAACCACTATCATCAATGAAAACCGTTAAAAAATGGCTGTCAGATAAGGAGCAAACACGAATAATGTCCGATAAAATAGACAAGGACCGAATACAAAGTGGAAGTTTGTAAGTGGGTAGAGGTTTTCGTAAAGCTAATACAGGGTAGTAGGGGAATAGATTTGGGACTCACAATCCAAAGAAGCGGGGCCAGGAGGAGAACTTCCCAAAATGGCTGAAGAATAAAAAAGGTATGTATTCTTTAGATAAGTATAATGACGATCCTTTGTCTGTTCAGGTGTCTAGCTATGCATATGACAGATAAAAGACCCGACAGATGTACAGAAAAGGCGAAGAACTTAGTAAGCAATATTTTGGTAGTAATGTGGTTTCAACCTTCCTTTTTCTTTTTAGATCTGAAAAAGGTTGAAGAGTTTTTTTAAAATCGGTATAGAAGTATATCAACCCACCGAATGTAATGTTATGGTGGTTGTGAAAAAGGTACCAGCGCACTATAATGAAATAGGTAATAAACCAATGACAATAGGACTGTTTAATAATCACGCATTTCTGATAAAAAACCTTAAAACCTATCTAAAATTTACGCCTGCGATAATTGCAAACAGAAATTCACGACAGCGGAGTAATATGAAGAGACACGGACCACATGTATGAGAGGTGAAGACAAAAGTAATATGTGATGGTAATTATTTGAGCGGCCCGCGTTCGTCGTTCGAGAAAGCGTTTTACCCAAAAGGAAAATTCTAACAGTTATGGGGCGATCGATTGGATGTATTCTGTGGAAAAGCGGGAGGGAATTCACATTCACCACGAACAGTGCGGACACGGAGGTGAAATGATGGATTTTAGGAGCTCCGGTAGATGGATACTGTCCAGAAAAACCAATACCGTATATCAATATCACGGCTGTTACTGGCACGGGTGTGAGATTCATGCAAAGCATAGAAAGAAGAACGCGCATCCACTATGAGAAGAGATACTTTATTAGAAAAACAGCAAAGAATTCAACCATAGTAGTTATGTGGGAATGTGAATTCCAAAGAACGGGTAAAGATATAAAAGATCGGTTGCGACACTACTCTTTATCCATATCAGATAGTATACGATTTGAGGCATATCTCCAGTCAGAAGTTGAAACTACCGGTAATAGTTTAGAGTACGAAAGCTGAGCACGTTCCGGTAAGTGTTAGTATAGGAGATAAATAATTTTCTCAGGAAATAACGTAAACTCCATATTTGTGATAAAGATCCTGCAAAACTTATAGGAAAAATTTGTAGAAGATTTGAAAGTCAGGGGAAAAGCTATAGAGAAGAAGTTGTGGTCAAGATATGGGTTTAATACAGAACATTTAAGTAAAAACCAAATCGCTAAGATCGAACAGTGGATAGAGCCAAGTACCGGTTATGGGTTTTAACAGCAGTAAGTACGATATAAACCTAATAAAGAAATATTTTAGTAGGTTGAACTATCTGCAACAACAAAGAAAGTAATGGTCGGAAAACGTGCAAACGCAACAATATTTCTATTTACTCCAGAATTTAGATTTCTTGATGTAATACTTTATCTAGGACCTGGTGTAAGTTACGATAGTTGGATAAAAGCCTACGACTGCAAAGGACAGAAATCTTTCTTTCCTTATGAGTGGTTCGATTCTCCAGACAAACTGGATTACCCAGGACTACCCTGATATAGAGAATTGGTATTCCAAAACTATCTGGGAAAATAATGTTAATAGATGAAACTGAATTAAGTAAATGTCGTAGAATTTTCGAAGAAAAGAAAATAATATGAAAACTTTCAGAGATTGGTTGAAATATTATACGATTTAGATGTTTGCACCGTTCCTAGAAGCGGTGGAAAAAATGTGTGAATTTTGATAAACACAGAGGTGTGGATATTTTCAAAGATGCGGGGTAACACTACCGAGTGTGGCTATACAATATTTATTGAGAGGAACCATTAAAGAACAAAAATCTTCAAAAGACGATTATACCGGAGGATGCTCTATATGCACCAAAAGAAGAAACATACGAAATGATGAAGGACGCTCTAGTTTGGTGGTCCATCAATAGTACTTTTTTTTTTTTTTTTACACGATATGCAGAAGCTGGTGTTTCAAATATTAGATCATTTGGATCAAATGAAATTAACAAACCTTGCAAGGCTGTTTTGGGTACGATGCAAACGCGTTATATTTATCTACGTAAATAAAGAGATGCCGTGTGGGAGAGAAACTATCACCATATAGATACCCCACATAACCCTAAATTTATTAAAAAAGTAGGTTTTGTAAAAAGAGTTTTATCTGGAGACTGGTTTGGGTTTGCGGAGGTGGATATAGAAGTTCCACACAACATTAAAACATAAGTTTTCTGAATGTCCCCAATATTTATAAAACAGAGAAGTAGAGGTTGATGAAGTTTCCCACACACATGTTAAAATATTTGGAAGATACTGGTAAGAACTAGAGGAAATGGAAGAAATTGGTGGGATCTATGACCGCCACTAAAAGTATTGCTGTACGCGCCACTGTTGAAATGGTATTTAAAACACGGCCTAGAAATAACGGAGTTCATCGTGTTAATAGATTATATTAGTGGTAAACCCTTCGAATGGTTCGCAAAAGAAGTTACAGCCGCAAGACGACAGGCGATGTAGAACCAAATAAGAAACCAGTAGCCGACATAATGAAATTATTAGGAGGAAACTCGTGTTGTGGAAAAATTGATAGAGGCAACGGAGAGACAGTTTAAATACGACATATAAGCGAGACGAAACCTGTGTTGACAAGCATTAAGATCCGCGTATTTTGATGATTTGGAAAGAGAATAGGAATATGGCGTACGATAATCTTCAAGAAAACCCCAGGTGTGCGCTAAAGGAGACCATTCCATTGTGGAATAGCGGTTTATCAAACTAGCTAAATTGAGAATGTTGGAATTTTACTACGAATTTCTAGATAAATACATAAAAATTAAAAAGAGAAGACTTTGAATTAATACAGATGGATACAGATAGTATGTATATAGGAGTTAGTGGAAAAACGATAGAGGAATTGATAGACCTAACTTACTAGACGAGTTTGAAAAAGAAAAAAATAAATGGTTGGCTTGGGATAAATGGCGCGAAAGAGAGCCCGGACTTTTCAAAATGGAATTTAGCGGGGATAGGGCGATAGCGTTTATCTAGTAAGTGTTATTTTGTAGAGAAAAAATTAATTTCACTAAGATAATTTGGAACAAATTAAAATTAATAAAAACTCTGCGAAAGGAATGTCCAAGAGAACTAACAATTTAAATTGGGATAGATATAAACGAGTACTAAGTGAAACTACAGAAGATGGAAAACACATTATAGATGTAGCACAAAATAGAGATTTAAAATGAAAGACGGCGTTATGGAAAACGTACTGTCAACAAAAATTAGGACTCTCGGCTACTAACGAATAAAAGACGCGTGTTACCAGACGGAATACATACAGAACCTCTATTGATTTAAGTTAATCGGGGTAGCTGGGTGTCCAGAAGACACTATAAAGAAGTTCTTCGCGAACAAACCCTCGAGATGGCCCATCATCCAAATAGTAGAGCACGGGCTCATCGGGTTTGGTTAATAGATCGATCTAGATGATTTACATTGAGAGACCACACTGGATCAGTCGCGCGGCGGCTTCCACCTTCGAGCTCTCCCGGTTGATAGAGGTACCGGACGTCAATATCTGATGGAATCCGCTGCTCCTCTAAACCAACGGGTCGCCCGCGCGAGACGGCAGAGGGCTTGCTCGTCACCCTTTTAAACTTGATAGCATCTACAGGCTTCTTACCTATCAATCTGGTCACCTCTCCGTTCAGTGCGGAGACCACGGCGGGCAGTCTGGCCACCCACTCGGTCGACCGTGAATGGGGGTCTACAAGTTCGTTTGGCGTATTGGTGTCCGAACAGTCTCTCAGCCAGGGTTCGATTGAAGCGTTCCACGATCCCCTGGTCCCGGTGGATGTTGACGCGGCCGCGTCTGATAGAAACTTTTATGCTTAGACAATAGATGAGAGACCGCGCCCATGAACTCGCGGCCGGGATCGACCTGGAGAAGATTCGGCCATTTGAGAGGACTCCTCTTATATATTCGGGAAAGAGCTCGGCCACTTCCCTTAGACTCTTTAGTGGCCAACGGCTCAGCCCCCTTGTAACGACTCGCTACGTCAACGATTGTCAGTGCGTACTTGTACGTTTGCGACGACGCGATCGTGAGGGAGAAACAGGAGATCGCTTGGTGAACTTGGTTCGGCACCGGCACGTCGAATTTCGGGCGCGGAATATTGTGAGGCGCGGGTGTTAAATAGATCTTGCCAGATGGCCTGCTTCTTGAGCCATTCCTTGACAGCGTTTTCTGAAACCTTGGTCGCCGCCGCGAGGTTCTTGATGGCCGCGAGTCCCTTCCAGTAGCCGCGTGGACTATAGTATGTATTCGACAGCTTGCGCGTTAGTTTGGTATCAAGTTTGCGCTGTGTTCATCGTATGCGAAGTATTCTAATATATCGGACAATCTCCAACATGGCCCTCGCCAGTTCGTCCGGTAACTGCGTCGTTAATAATAAACCTTTGTTGGAAGTTTCGCTGCAGCCCAATCGCGTTTGGGTTGGAACAGGAGAGGGAAATCTAATTCATCCAATCTCGATTTGGGAGGAATCTAACATCCGCTTTGCGAAAAGGGTGGCCGCTTTTTCGTCCTCGAGACAATCTCGGGCCAGACGAATCATACTCTTTGCACCAGGTAAAACGATGTTTTTGGGGGGCGAGTGTTAGCCTACAATCAATCATATAGCGTTATAAAGTTCGTCAACTAACATCGTTCTATATATATATTTTATTTATAAAAAAAAAAATGTGTTTTAATTAATTAATTTAAAATCTCGATTGAATATAATAGCCGGCGAGACCCACCACACCCATTCCCTTACGATGATGAACCGCGATCTCGCGGTCCTTTTTGGGGCTCTGACGGTACATAGTAAATCTGAAAGTTGGGGCTCGGGATCCATTGGCTCGAGACTTTTGTTGCGGATATGCCAGCGCGTACTCGCGGTTGGCTTCTTCAACGTTCTGAAAATGTTTGTGCGGCGTGATTTTCGCGGCGAAGCTCTTCATTGACCCAGTCCAGATGGGCGGTTCGTTTTTCGACCATGCTTCCTTCCTTGCGCTATTGAGTTGTTCTACAGCTAAAATCATGACGCTTACGCTCCTCATCCACGTTCGAGCTTTTCATTTTAGAGAATATAGTTGCTAAACCGCTGAACGCCAATGCGTTTACAAGCGCACCACCTACTAATACTGCGATTTGAAGCCATTTATTTCCATATATTTTAACTGGTAGAATTCCAGCTTTAACTAGATAATCTCGGTCCAAAACTGCGGCCGCTACATCTAAGGTCGCGAGCCCTACGTCTCTCACAGTAAAGTCCAATTTGGGAGCGGTTCCTCCTAGGGCCATCTTTGATAGTCGAGCATACCCGATACTGGAAATCCCGATATCACCACGGGTGTGTATAAAGCGCATTCACTAAACATTTTACCATCTTGTTCAGCCATTGTTATAATTATTGCATATAAAATGGGTCGCGATCAATGTTTAAATGGGGCGCATCCAAATTCAACATTGTTGATGATTGGTGTTTTAGTTAACTTTCTTCTGAACACTGGCTGGTTGTTTTTTTCTGGTATTCCACACGCACAGGGCACCAACAACTGCCAGACCACCACCAACAACCCAACTCCAATTCACGAATTTGGGTTCAATCGGATTCGCCCAACTCCAACGGTAGTTTGGTATTGGGTGTTGAGTGTGCTTCCAATTCGTGAATTGGGGGTGTTGTTGTACTCAACTCTGTATTCAGATGTTTTGCTGTCTCCGTCCCCGATTGCAACCCCAATCTGATTGGAGTTTAGCCTCTCGAAGCCTCGGCGAGTATTTTATCTTGTTTAACTTTTCGGGTGGCAGCCGCCGCCCTCCCAGCTGCCTGTCTTTTGGGATTTTTTATATGCGGTATGTCATCCAGTGGCGGAGTAACACTCTGGTTCGATTGTGTTGGAGCAATCTGGTTCAACTCCGTCACTCTCGTGGGTGTGTCTTGTGTCATCATTTTATAATATTAATTTAATATGAGCTTATAGTTCGTGGGCATATATGTCCAAATTGACAGTGTTTTACCGTGGTCAACGCGGTTGTCAGCGGAGGCTAAATACACTTCCAAACTTGTGATAAATTGAGCAGCAGGTTGTTCTAAGAGTGTGTCCTATAAAAGGGTCAGTCTCTAGATCGTGAATCAACCCTTCGGTGTTTGGTATAGGGAGAAGTCTACTAAACGGCGGTAGCGTACAAATGAATAGCCGACCGATCCAAGAGTTTTTTGTCATCTCTGCTCCCAATTTGGATTCGTATCGCGCATACATTTTATCAATCTCCGCATCTGACATCTTATCCACCTGAAAAACTGTGAGACGCCTACCGAGATAATGCTACCGATTGTCCCCCTCCCCAGCAACCAGCGCAGCTAGCCGCTCTCGTCGCGCCGCATTTTCATTTTCATTTCGGAGTCGTTGCACACTCAACCCAGATCCGATTGCTCTGTCGGTCATTATTGTTTGGCAGTCGGAGTTGAGGTTTCTTCTATTAGCTGATCGAGAAGTTCGTCGCAGTTCATTTTCTTAATTTTTTCAAAATTAGTAATTTACTATTCTAACAAGTCTCATCACTTTAACATATTTATTTATTACAAAAAATAATAAATGCGCACCACCCGATACTTATGATCACCATTATGCCTCGCAACAAAGCTCGCAGCGAGCACCAAATTAAATTGTTAACAATTGTTAACCATTGTTAAGCATTTGTTCAGCATTATTCAGCATTTGTTCAGCATTTGTTCAGCATTTGCTAATGCATTGTTCAGCAATTGCTAAGCATTGTTCAGTATTTGTTCAGCATTGTTCAGCAATTGCTAAGCATTGTTCAGCAATTGCTAAGCATTGCAATAGCTTATTACTTTGCTATTTTTCCTAATTTTATAATTTTCCTAATTTTTTCAAAATCGTTAGATTTAGTGATAACTTTATAAGCAGATGGTTGGATCAGTCTTTAGCAGAAGCTTGGGCGTGCTTAGTTTTCGGAAAGTATCTGTCGAACCTCCAGCGCTCCCTCGCGCGTTGGGATAACGTCATTCTCTCGAAGACAGTCATCGAATGAGTCTCGGTCCTTGCAGTGAAAGAGGGCGACCCATTTCGTTTGCTCGCGCAGATCCTTGAGGACGGCGTTGTATTTTTGAGTGGATATCCATACGCTTTGCCTCGCATGGCGGCCCAGAAAATGCGAGCTCGGAAGAGCATGTCCTTCTTTTTTGGTCATCGCCGCCTTGGCTGTGCAATCGTCAATCACGTATAGGGTGGGCTCGCCCTGAAAATATTTGGTATAAACCACGCAACCAATCGTGAAGCCTATCACCGGGGTCAATAACGTATACCTCAGGGTCGGTACCATATCCACGGGCACCGCTGGATAAGTATCGTTGTGTCGCACAGTGGGACATAGGATCACAATGTGACGAAAGGCATCGCGGTAGGATCCCTCGAGTAAGTTGAGGATGAAAACCGTTTTTCCACATCCTGTCTGCCCACATATTATGGCGGAGTGAGCAGCATCTCCAATCGTGAATTGGTATTGATTGCTATTTATTTCTTAATTTTTTCAAAATTATGTATTAATAAATCGTTAGATGATTTTTTATTAAATCAGTAGATCGCTGATACGTATCGACCATCTTCGATGTTGAGTTGTGCGTCTGTAATTATATATAAGTACACGTTCAATGGCCCGGCTCCGTCCGCCTCTTTGGTTATCTGGATCGTCACACCCTCACTAGCGTTCTCAACTTGGCGTCCGCTACCGTGTATTTGGTCATCGTCGCTGGCTCGCATGTCTAGCCATAACGCGTATTGGTATTCAGGAACTCCGCGAGGGAGACGGCCGAGAGATGCAGGTCTTTAGCAACTGCTGCAACCTCCGGAGAGCGCTTAGATCCGGCAGCAAACTGCTTTCTTACTTCATCCCACTGCTGGTGTCGCGCGAAGACCCGCGCTGTAGAGTTGATTGGGGACTCCCTCGATCGTCACCTCTACCTTCGTGATTTTGGGGTTATAGAATCTGTCGGTTTTTCTAGCACCGAACGCGACCGAGCATCCTCGAACAACATCAGTATACCTTTCATCGAGCGGGCGGGTACGTTGACGTTAATATTCCACAATGTGTCGCTTTTTGTTTTTCGGCATCTTGCGATGGCGAAGAACTCGGTCGTAAAGTATGGCAACGCGCCCGGCGTACTGGGTTCTGATCAATCGCGCTAGTTCGGGCATCGTGACCATGTCGTACTCCAGCGAAACATTATCGATCGTATACGTCGATAACTGGTCGGTGGCTATGAGAACTCGGCCGTAGTCGTTGAACGTTAGTTCGTATTCGAGGCGGTCAGCCAAAGCACTCTGATAGTAGGGCATGTGACTCTCTAGCAACTCAAAGTCGACGAGCGGAATGTAGAAGCGGTTGCCGTAAGCGCCCGCGACCGCGTTGTCACTCGCGTTGTTATCTGCCTTGTTAGCAGCCCCGATTCTAAGTTTGGTTACGTTTTTATTTTTGCTGGTGTCAATACCTTGATAGACAGCGTTTTCAAGCTCGTGTGACGTCTTCCACAGGTCCTGATAGCAATGGTAGACGTCGCTGTCGTCGATCGACATCACCTCATTACCAGAAATCTTTATCATGGTCTTCTTGACGATGGCGCGACCCAGGTTCTGAACTACGGTTCGGTCCGCGTCCGTCGATGTTAGCGAAATAGTGAAAGCGAGGCGAACAGTACCAGGAACAATGACGTCGTTAGCTCCGAGGTTGGGGAAGCGGACTAAGAGCTGCTGGTTCTGGTCGATCGTAGATGGGTTGTTCGTAATAACGACACTCTGTCTCACGCCTTTTGCCCCGAGGGGCTCACGCAGTCTGCGGTATGGATTGAGTTTGCGACCGTATTGACTCGAAGACATAATTAATTTTTTCAAAATTATTGAAACTATTAAACCCGTATGGTTTTGTCTTTAATACATAATTAATTTTAAGAAAATTATAAATATGGCTGATTACGATGTTGAAATGGATGCAATCGGTAGAGACGATGGTGATGATGATGATAACGAAACGCCCTTCATAGAGACTCCAGTTCCAATCCAATCGCAATTGGGGGAAATAGGTGGCGCTACCAGCAGCGTTGGTCAAAGTCAGGAATTACTTGAGGGAGCTGTAAACGACTACTACAACAATTTGTCAGAAATCGGTCTGGTCCCGTCTGTCGGTCGCGACTACTCCAAGTTCGAATTGGATATGCATGGTAGGTTGCGACTAAAATCATCAAATCTCCCAATAATCAACACGAATACCGGTAAAACCCCTATCGCTAAACACCATTGCCGGAAACCGGGGCGGTGGCGAAATCATAAAGAACGAACTAGGATTTCCAGATTG
Organism: Conchocele bisecta; assembly: GCA_029237695.1. NCBI lineage: Eukaryota > Metazoa > Mollusca > Bivalvia > Lucinida > Thyasiridae > Conchocele > Conchocele bisecta. Next base: position 36,005,232 of record CM055280.1, read on the forward strand.
GACGCGTGGTAAAACAATTGTGCCGGCCCGCGCTGTAGAGGCCCTACAGTCTACCGACGAAACTATAGCGAAGACGGCCACCGCGATAGAAACGGTTGATCTCAGCGAGGTCCCTAAAATAGCCACCGACGTTATTAACACGATGGAGACCACGTTCAGCGTGCAATCACAATTGGGGAAAATACTCAACGATGACCCACCGTTACCTCTTCGAGAACTCCGTGGACTCGATAAGGCTCTACAAACGGTCCGGGGCGAACTGGTCCTTAACCTCTCCAAACTCACGGCGCTGGATGAACATATCGCGCTAGAAGAAAGAAAACTGGAGGAAGCCGGTGACGATAGAGAATCTACCGAGCGGATCAACAAACTCCTGCGGTCTTTGCGGGATGAAAGAGAAGCTCGCTTGGAGGCCGCCTCGGCTAACCGTGAGGCTCTCCGCACACAAATAAGTCGGATCCGCGAATCAATCTCGAGGGTCCTGCACGAGGAGACGACACTCGGTGAGCGTCTTCGCACTCTGTTCAGAGAGCAGGGCGTCACGATAGCAAGCATCCTCGTTGCTATCGGCATGACTATATTGACCATAGTTCTAGCTTTCACTGGTGGTGCGGCGCCACCACCCGCTCCAGCACCAGCACCAGCACCAGCACCCGCTCCATCCGGTGGAGCCAAGGAGTGGGTAAAAAAACAACTAAAAGCCCTCGCCAGTCTTCTAGCTAAATTAGCTGGAAAGGCGGCTGCCGCACTACCTGGACTGATCGGAAGTATCGTTTCTTACTTGCTATCTATATTATCAAAAACGGCCGGATGGCTAGCCAAAAATACCTGGGCTTTAATCGTGGCAATCGCCGGTCTCCTACTATTCTTCGCCAGAGAGTTCCTACAACCAAAGCGTAAATAATCCGATCGCCACGAGGGCGATGACGAGCCCCAATTTCTCCTCCTCGTGTGTTGTGCTTCCAATTTCAACATTGTTGATGATTGGTGTTTCTCCAATCGCGATTGGTCTGTTGATGGAACTCGATGTGCATCCAATTTACGAATTGGGGTACTGGGTTCGATTTACGAATTGGGGGAGGTGTATCCATTTTGTGTTTTATGAAATCGGTTCCACTGTTGGGGGTGCGCTTGATGATATCCGTGTTCACGTTACCGTTGTGGCCGATTTTTTGATTGGCGGTGGCGATTACGATATGATTATTGTAACCGTCAACCGGGTCGTCTCGTAGTATCATATTGCTCGGCGCCATATAAAGACCTATTCCAAATACATAGTCTACTGGGGTGCTGGCATTCTGTAAAACGTCTTGATAATTCTGGATCGCCTTCTCCAGGTCCACCCTAGCTGAGATGGCGTCCTCTACAAGTGCCAAAAATTGTTTTTGTGCATCAAACGCTGTTCCCATGCCCAGTATAGAACTGCGAGTTTGTTTTTGTGCGCCGAGAATGGCCCAGACGTACGTGCGAATGGAGTCGTTGACGCGAGTAACCCCGGCCTGCGTGAACCCTAGACCCTTATCTAACATAAATGTACCCCACGCGTCCTGAACCTCAGCAGCCTGCTGTATGTAATCGACGTGAGCCCGTTTCGGAGGTAACATTTTACAAGAAAACACGCCACAGTGCCGACCTCCAGACACTTCCGTCCCGAAAGTCATAGTCGCGGGGTCAAAATTCCCGGCGTTCCGACTGACGATGTGGTCACCGGAGTGATCGTGTCTAAAATCAGTCTGTGTCCAATTCCCGGACTGGCCGTGAATGAGAACGTCCCCGAGGCCGGTGCTGGTAGGAAATGCTTTCTGTCTCCAGTCCGCGTCTTTTGAAACGTAAAATTCGTTACACAGTCTTTCAAAGGCCATACGGTTATATGTGTTGGAAATGGGATCCCAGGCGTCGTCTTGAGGTAGTGAAATACCTAGTTCTTTGAGAATCCTCCTAATAGTATAATACACGTGAAAGTTGTAGACACTTCGGAGCATGACATTCTTGGATGTCAGATGGTCTTTATATGAAACTCCACACGGCTGTTGCGCACCATACAGCGAAATTTATTTGGTTCTGCCAAAACTGCATCGGTGTTGCTTTCCAGCCGTTTACCACCTCCATCGTAGTAATCTTGGGCAACCTATATTGTTCAAAGATGTTAGGGAAGTTGGTGGCAAAGCCACTGTCCGGTCTAACCGTTACGGTTGGGTGTACAAGGCGGTTAACAACGTCTTTTTGTGTGTATTTACCTCCGACCGCGTACTTTACATTAGAGTTAAAGCTAAATGCTTTGGTATCCATTGAAAGATATTATTATGTTTGCTACTATAACTAATGTTCAAAAAGGGAGTTGTGAACTTCAAAAATTAATAGACAACTGCTGCGGAAAACGCCGGGTAGGCCTTAGATCAATCACCTTCACGTTGGATGGCAGAATGTGGGGAAGAGCGAATGGTTTTACTATGTGAAGGATGGACTACAATTAGAAGTAAAGCTGCCTCACGGACTGTGGGGAATAAGACAGCTCAAAGATTTTGTCAACTCAGAGCTTGACGGTATAATCAACCTCACAGTATCGAATGCTACCGGGCTCGCAACAATGACCATCAGCAGTGATAATAAGGTAGTGGTCTCCCCGGGGTGTTGGGTATTCAACTCGGTTTTAGAGAGACATACTCCTCAAACAAAGGAGTGTTTACCCGGGTGAGTACGTCGGTGATAAACCGGTGGACTTCACCTTCACGAAAACTCTCAGGGTGCACCTGGATCGGGTGAACACATCGTACAACACGATAGACGGATCCCCCAGCACATTACTGAAAACTGTGCCCGCCAGCGATTGTTTCTATGGCGAGACTGTAACGTTAGACTTCCCACACCCAGAGATGAAAGTTTTGGAATCGGGACACATCCACGAGTTGAAGATTTATATTCTTGATGATAAAGGGCGAGAGTTGAAGAACGATTACCCGATTTCGGTCGTCCTAGAAATTTCAAATTAATTAATTTTAAGAAAATTAGAATTAAACGCATGTTCGTAATATATATTATCAACATTATGAGTATATACGGACCAGGTAGTTCTTCCGATTGGGTGACAAATTCAAATAATTTGGAACCTGCAGAAGGGGGATTCATCCCGACAGAGGCGACTTTTTAACTACCCAAAAAACAAAGGCCTTGATTAATAGAACTATATCGAGGGCCACGGACGAGATTCACAAGAGTCTACTATCACAACTTAGAGAATATGCCCTGGCTGTGAATACACAAAGTCGTGAAGAAACGCATACGGAACTAAACGAACTAGGTAAAAAAATAACCAAATTTAGAAAAGAGGCCCGGTTGGGGATTGATAAAGCCCGAGAAGACCGTAAGGCTGACATTACGGAGGTTTATGATGCGTTGCGCTTAGAAGACTCTCTCAGCAAAGAAGCTACACTTGCTGAATTAGACGGGAAAATAATCGATTTTCGAAATGAGGCCACGTCGGGTATTGAGAAAGCACGAGAAGACCACCAGGCGGACCTTATGAAGGCTTATGAGGTGTTGCGCTCAGAGGACTCTCTCATCAGAGAAGCGGCACTTACTGAACTAGATAAAAAAATAACCAAATTTCGAAAAGAGACCCGGTCGGTTAGATAAAGTCCGAGAAGACCACCAGTCTAACCTTGCAGAGGCCATTGCGGAGGCTTATGATGCGTTGCGCTTAGAGAACTCTCACAGTAAAGAATCGACACTTACCGAACTAGATGAAAAAAATAGCCGAATTTCTAAAAGAGACCAGGTCTGGGGTTGAGGGGGTCCGAGAAGACCACAAAGAGGCCATTGCGGAGGCTTATGGGGCGTTACGCTCAGAGAACTCTCTCAACAGAGAAGCGGCACTTACTGACCTATATGAAAAAATAACCGAATTTAAAAAAGAGACCCGGTTTGATCTTGATGGAGTCCGAACGGGTATTGATAAAGCCCTAGAAGACCACCAGGCGGATATTACGGAGGCTTATAGGGTGTTGCTCTTAGAGGACTCTATCAACAGAGAAGCGACACTTACTAAACTAGATGAAAAAATAACCGAATTTCAAAAAGAGACCCGGTCGGGTATTGATAAAGCCTTAGAAGACCACCAGGCAACCATTACGGAGGCTTATGATGCGTTGCGCTCAGAGGACTCTATCAACAGAGAAGCGACACTTACTGAACTAGATGAAAAAATAACCGATAAACTGAAACATGATCGTATAGCCGCGACCAAAGCTCTTGAGGAGGCCTCTTATGAGATTCGTACTGAGGCATATAACGCAAACAATGCGCTTGCCGGAATAGTGAAAACAATGAAAACACCAAAACGTGTCATAACAGTTTGGGCTGAGAAGCGGGGCCCATTGGTTGTGGGGCACTATGAATATTCGTTCGGTGCCAAAGCGAGTAATAAATATGGGGGATACACTATGACAGCTGCAGGTGAAGTTATCCAAATGGCGGTCTGCTCGGTTAATGCTAATGGTAAACCTGTGGGCGCGGTCGCGATAAATATTGTAGTAGATGGGGAAGAACGGGGGGTTGGAGTCACTAAAATCTCTGGAGATAGTTCGACGGTGGTTTCGTTCTCCGGTGATGATCGAATTAGACTTTCCCAAGGTAGTGTTATTAACTTTGTTACGAAAATCGGTGACTCAGAGAGTTCTTCCACTATTGTCTCATTGTTAATTGAACTTATTGTGTAAATACTAATATATTGAAATTAAATAAAACTATGAACGAATCACCGCTTCCAATTGTCAATACCGATCCACCAACACTGTATTCAACTCTCAATACCACTCCACCAACACTGTATTCAACTCTCAATACCACTCCACCAACACTGTATCCAATTAACGAAAGAAGTTCAGATTTTAGGTTGAATAATATCGTCGCTATGCAGGATATTTTTAGTTAGAGAATGTGCAAATAGAAAAAGACACTCTAATAAATATAGGCGCGCGGCAAACATAGCTGAAGCATCTAGTACGGTTCTGGCAAGTGTTTCTGTGTTGTGTGGGGCGGGGACTGCTGCAACGCTATCTACAATTGTAATGATTCCACTTGCAGGGTTTTGAGTGGAATTACCGTTTTATCTGGAACACTTTGTATGGTAATTAGGGCGGCGGGTGGTAAAACTCGAGAAAAAAAAGTAGAAAACATGATAGAATATCCGTTCTCGCTAGGTCTAAGAAAAATAGCATCGACGTTATGGTGTCCAAAGCGTTGGCCGATAAGAAAATATCAAATTTAGAGTTTGAATCCGTGGTGGAAGAAATGGGGAGATATGAAGAATTAAAAAATGATATAAGGATCAAGGCGCGCGCCACCATGCCAAAAATTGAGTGTACTGATTGGGATAAATTTAGGGTAAAACTTGGAAATAAAGTCGGAGGAAATGTTACAGCACCATTGTGATATTTTAAAAAATAATTAATTTTCTAATTTTCTTAATTTTATAATTTTTTCAAAATTATTAATTATTTACACTGAAAATTATAAATTCAGTCGAGGATTACACTATACACACCGTCTGTGTAATTGATACACTCGGCTCTGTTTACCTTGCTATTAATTTACGCATGGTTCATAACCCGTGTAATTGAAACATTGTCGTAATTGATAATTGTACAACACTAGGTAATGTTTATCATAACAGCCTACATGGTCGTGTGGGTTAAGGAGATACTCTATAGAGACGAGGGTCGTGGGTTCGCGCCGCGGTTGGAGCTAAACATTTTTATTTATTTATTTCTATCCTACAAATGTGGTCGCTATGGTAAACAACTGCTTGACAACGGCGTTCGGAGTCCGACCGCTTGAAATGGACAGACAACTCCGGCCTCTTGAGGTTGATGAAAAATAAATTACCAGTTTACAAAAAAAAATGAGCAGACAACTCCGACCGTTGTCATGATGTTATTTGTCTTAGCATCAACATTGCTGTTCAATAATAATTTTTTCAATTTCTTTATAAGCGATATCGTAGAAATGTATATTCGTAAACGAATCGTTTGGTTTTAACAATTTTATATAATACACCTTAGTTTCATATCCGATACACACTATCCGTCTTAATGTTTGTATTTGCCTCTTGTATAGTTGACATAATTGTCGGTATAATATTGTAAATGCAACGTTTTTATCGGAGCGTAATAAATTACGCTGATATTTCATGTATTCGATATCGCCTAGTGTTCTCATTTTATAGAATTTATATATAGGACTATAACCCCCGTATTCTTCGTAAAGTTCTTCAACACAGTTATTAAAAAATTTATAGTATATATTACAGTAGTATAGAGGGATTCAAAATGATACCACTATTACAGTGTGTTTATGTTTCATCCTGGAAGACGTAATCGTGTAATCTCTCTAGGACACCTAATTTACATGTTCATAACACGTGTAATTGGAACATTGTCGTCTGCTTGGTGTGATTATAACATAAATTAGTTCTGTTCAATAATTTTCAATTTTCTTCTAATAATTTTCCAATTTCTTCGTTAAAAGCGATATTGTAGAAACGCATATCCGTAAACGAATCTTTGATTTTAAACTGTTTTATAAAATTAGTTTGATAATGTTTCGGTAGTGTTTCTCCGATCCTATTTAGTCGCTTCATTATATAAATTTGATACTTATACCGGCGACATAATTGCCGGTTTAATATTGTAAATGCAACGTTTTTATCGCAGCGTAATAAATTACGCTGATATTTCATGTATTCGATATCACATAGTATTGTCATTTTACCGTGTTTTAATACTGTAGAAACAACAGCGTAAAATCCTTCATCCAAATCATTATAAACGTCCAATTCGTTGTGTATTTTATTATCCATTTTGTTATAATATTTTATTATAACCTATTATTTATATGTTCAATTGGACGTGAAAAAAACATGATGTATTTATGACACCAATTTTGAATATTTCGTGGTTGGTGGGACAATTTCCTCGTTAACTAATTTTTTTGATTTTTTGGGGGTGGTGGGAATAGTATAGAGGGTTATAAATGATACCATCGTTAGGTGGTATCATTTTGAATCCCTCTATCTTAAATTTACTGTCTGAAAAACATTATGTTTTTTTTTTTTTTCACGTCCAATTTTTAGTGGGAGACAATTTCCTCGTTAACCAATTTTTGATTTTTCGGGGGGTGGTGGAGTAGTATATAGGGTGGAGAAATGATACCCTCGTTAGGTGGTATCATTTTGAATCCCTCTATACTACTATAGTTGTTCAGAAACGTTGAGAATTAACGCAGGCGCGTACGTACATCTGGGTGGGTTAGTTCCAAGGTGTATGATCACGTGGTACTAACAACAACAAAAAGTACTGAAATTTCCAGAATCCATCTGATTCAAAGTACGTATTCTTGTATAGTGTCCTTATTCCGTAGCGGATGTTGATGAAATATGGCGCATCAAACGCGTCTTGTTAAGCTGAATTTGGTGGTCTGTATTTTCGCCCAAACTGCTGTCGTTTTTGCGAAGAATCCATTTCCGTGTCGCGAACATCGATTCTTCGTAAAAACGACATAATTCTTTTCCAAACTCCCTGGACCACCAAATACAGCTCATGAAGACGCGTTTGCTGAGCCATATTTCATCAAAATCCGTTGCATATTAAGGAAAATATCAAATAATACTTACTTTGGAGTGGACGACGTTGTTGTTGTTGTAACCACGTGCTCATGCACCTTGAGTTCTGTCTAATCAAACTCCGGAAATTTTATCTTCAATCTTACAATCTTTCCAAACTACAAACTGAACATAAATTTGCTGGGGGTTGATCATATAGAACTACAGTGTTGTGACTTGTGACTGGAGAAATATATAGGGCTTTACTCAGTAATATGATATTGTGTAACCAGTCTAAATATTGCTTAGCTAGCGCGAACACCATTGCAGGCAGATCAGGATCTACGCTTATCATTATAGCATTGACCGAACGGCGAAATGTGCAGACCCTGATCCGACTGCGCGTAATTACGCGCGGTCTGATCTGGGTCTACACTTGTCGTAGATACCATAAGTCGCGTTTCTCCAGACACAGATCCGTCAGATCTCGGATTTGACCTACATTCTCGCACGGACCGATAGAGGCAGCGTTTGACCAAAGTTTTAAAAGCCGTAGATACTCGCGTGAATTCCGTTATTAAAGCCTACGAAAATAACAATACCCAGCATATATATGTACGTCTTTTCGTTCTAAATAGAAATGATGTTAATTATTGTAGACTAATTATGATTATTTCTAAAACCAAATATCCTATATTGCGCGCAAGTTCTGCAAAATAAATGTATAAATGTGTCCTATGATGTAGTAAAATCGTATATATAAAGAAAACACAATACAGCCATGACCACAAATCACCAAATGTATTGTACCTAAAAATAAAATGCATGTATGATCAAAAAGCTACACCATTTGACCGACTGTAAATAGGACAAAACTGATTAAATTTATACGATACATGAATCTGCGTTACATGTAAAAGAATAATAAGACTTGATAAATAAATAAACTCGCAATATCTCGAGAAACATAAATAAAAGATATGCCCCAGGTGAGGATCGAACTCACGACCTTCAGATTGCTCTGATATCATGTGATTATGAGACTGACGCGCTGCCTACTGCGCTACCGAGGCGATATCAGCTAGATACAAACCGGCATATACAAAGGTAGCGCGTACATATAATACGCTACACGCTGAGACAAGTTTAAAACCGGAAGTCGATACATAAGTTCGTCTTAACTGGGCCGTGATATTATTACTGTTATGTATGATACACTGTCTATTCACATATTCTTGTGGTTTATAAGTAACTGTAGATAACATGAACATATCTTACATGATACTGTACTGCGAATTAGCATCGAATAGACAAACAATGCCTACAGGCTACATCATATGTCCGAGTCTTCCACCATGTAGGTTCATGTAGTACATGAATGCACAGGTGGAAGACTCGGACATATGTCGTCTATGACAAAACAAAAATGCTCATTAGAAACAGAATTACCCCAACCACCTGATGTCGCACTATACGCTACGTTTAACGTATTAACTGTTACTATCTAGATGATCATGAGGTAGCATATAGTGCCACAGTACAGGCCCGTAGCCAGGGGTGGTCGGAGCGGTCGGACGACCCCCCCCCCCCCCCACCGCCCAGCCTCGAGGTTCACTTTTTTAGCCTTGAGGTCCACTTTTTTAGACCCCCATATATACTTCAGACCCCTTGAGCCTTCGAAACGACCCCCCCCCCCCCCACCACCCTTCAAACAGGTAGATACTCAGACCCCTTGAGCCTTCGAAACGACCCCCCACCCCACCCCACCCCTTCAAACAGGTCTGGCTACGGGCCTGCAGTAGTTGGGTGTAGCTATGGGATTCTTTATTTATTGGGAATTACTTTCTGTCATAGGTCAGAGTCTTCCACTTGTGCATAAAGCGGTTTCCCTGATGCTATTTACAATAGTGGCAATTAATACCAGTCTTTATTTTAACCTGTATAAAGCAGATAGTCGCGTATGCGGTATGTCTTATCATCACATTTTAGCTGTAGTTTCGACTTTACCTTTTGTAACTGAGTGGTAACAACATACACTTTGGGTGGTTACCGGGGGGCACCCAGTAGATTCGCCGAACCAATCGTATGATGCTTCCGGCGCCCCTGTGTCGAAAGATGATACGTTTTATTAAATCTAGTGCTGACGTACACTATACGTGCAATTATAATCCGACCGACAGATACACTAGACGAATCTAGTTGCAGTTTATAAAACACACTCGTGAACAATTTTAATAAATATTTTTTTGCGATAGCAGTCTGCAGAAAACGGGCATTTTACCGCAAAGTTGGCAAATGATAACTTTACAATATGTAGTGTTATTACATCAACACTGGGTCATTAATAACACATTCATTCATGTATTCTTATGACCCAGATCAATAACACTTAAAAAATACACTAATACATAAAGCTGTTAATAATAATCATAATAACATAACAACATAATAATAATAATAATGTTAACAATAGAATCAGTACCAGTGATATACGGTACGAAGAGATCTCCGAGACAGTTAGTATCGTCGTGTAGGATAACATACTTGGTATCTTGACAGCGCTGATCGCTCCGCTGCCGCAGTACCTGTCACGTGACACCAATTACCCAGATTAAGACGTTTATTTCACCATGGTCACATTTCCAGGTAATCATTGGCGCAGCCGTATTCAGGGCCGTTGGCGCAGAATTGAGTCCGTGGAGGCGTGTAACAAAACGAAGGTGGACAATTTAAAAGATGAGTATTGCTCGAATCATGATTTGTACAGGAATTTGGATTTTCCTGTGCTGGATTGCAGTTATTTTCGAAAAGTAATTTTTTCGAAACACATAAATATCAAGGCGTATGATCACGTGGTACTAACAACAACAACAAGTACCGATTCAAAGTACGTATTCTTTTATATATTGATCGTATCTCATATGCAGTCGTATGCACATGGTATAATACATATTTTATGAAAGGCATTTGGTTGTCATTTGACTATCTGGAAGGAGGCTTATGACCTTTGTGGCCGGTTTGGCTTTTGATCTGACACCAATGTTTTGCAGTCTGACAAAATGTATTATGCTTGCTAGGAACACGTTTGATGTGTTTCACTGATTGATTGACGAATAGTGCATGACCTGATCAGACTGCGCGGATGCGCATGCGGATCTGGCACTATACTGGCTATGGGCAGTATTTCTTCAGTCACGGCTACAATTACGGGCACACATTAGGGTACTTATGGGGTAGGGGGCGTGGCCTAAGACAATAGAAGACAATGGAACTTATTCCGTACCCCGTAAGCCTATTGTGTCTTACGGGGTATTTCCTTTGATCTTTTATATAGCAAGTACCCCCTAAGGTCCGAAATGTAAGTTCGTCCGTTCTTCAGCATTTTCATTATTCATCTATGTTGTGTGTTGGCTGGTGGAGTCTTTATATTACGTACTGGGTATACTGAATATTTCATGATTGATATTCGGTATTATATTATATTATTTGTTTTCAATATCGGAAGTTGATGTTTTGCACTGGGCTAATTTGCACATTTGCTAATGCATATCAGCAACATCTGATATTCCTCTTCTTTTTAGTTCTTCAGTATATTTACCCACGTTTTGGGTGGGCTGGCGGAGCCATGATAATGCGCATAACGTATACTGAAGATTTGTTGATTGGTATGAGGAGGATGGACGTGATTTAAGTTCTTCAGTATATTAGATGACTGTATTAGATAACTGTATGTACATATTACCCATGTATTCATATTCATTGTTTTATGTGGCAAAACACATGTTTTATAGTGAGTGTAGTTTCTTGTAATTCTTATAGAATGGCGATGTACTATTTTACTGTATTTATATTGTATTATCTTATGTGTGTACATGGATGAGACTTTAATAAACAAATATATATATATTTACCCACGTCTTAATGTATCGTACATAAATGAATCTGACGTGTGCAAATAATTCAGCATGTATTAACACAATTTATTACGATACTTAATTAAAGGATGACACTGTATGTGTATACATTCCAGGCGCGGATCTGGGTTTCTGAAAGAACGGGGGGGGGGGTGTGTCGAGGTGCACGCAGTGGACCGAGTTTTGCTAGGGGGTCCGGGGGCAATCCCCCCGGGGGCCCCCCCCCCCCCCCTATCCCCCCCCCACCACCCCCCCCCCCCCCCCCCATCCCCACACCCCCTGAAAAAAAAAATTGAAATACAGATGTCCTGAAAATGCATTTTTCCTGGTTTTGGGGTTTTTACGGGGATTTAAAATCCGACTAAAAAAACCGAGCTGGGTAATAAACTTGTTATATTTAAAACCAATTGTATCCCGCTATGATGAAATAAATTTCTTCTTTGTAAATTAACTGATTATCAAAACCACATGCAGTAATCAGCTGACGTAAAATATAAGTACATGAATGACATTGACTATACGTCCAACGGACACTCGGTACCGTAGTAATATACATGCAACCTCACCTTTATATCGTGATCGCGTATCGCGATCCTCAATTATAATGCGATTCCGCCCGTACCTCAAAAATAAAGAGAAAAACCGAACAACCAAAAAAACGGTCGTAATGGTCCGCGTTATTCGGCTACAGTACAGTCACCAAAACCTTCCAGTGAACTATACGCAAACAGCAAAGCAACAGCCTCGGTTTCACCCGACACCAGCGATGAACCTTGTCCATTTCCATTGGAAATGATTCTCAAAGACTGACGAACATGATGAACCATCATTATGATGAACGCTCATTAGACATTGGAGTAAGTAATTGAACACATGCACAGTCTGTTAAATGATAATCAATATCAGGGTACACCAAGGTCAGACCTTGGGAATGTTTTGAAACACGATCGGCATTACATGTACACGCGGAATCTGGGTCACTTCTGTCGCCAGACACGCCGCTGACAGGATAGGCTACATGTACACAGGTCAGCGCCATGTAGGCTACTCAGTGGGTCCTGGATATTATACTACCAATGAGGACACCCTCAGGTGGTGGACAGTGGGGGCCGGTAGGTGGGAGGTAGGGGGCTGGAGATGAGAGGTAGGGGGTGGGATGGACAGGGGCCGAGGTGGGTGGTAGGGCGGGAGGTGGGAGACTAGACTGACCCCCCTGTCCACCCCACCCCCTCACCAATATGAGCCATGTATGTACAGCTGCTGAAGCCCGTCACATAGCATAGGCGTAGGAGCGTTTCAATTATTGGGGGGGGGGGCCAAGTTGGTAAAAGCGAATTTATTATTGACAAGCAAAACGTTCTTCATCTTAATATTGGGGGGCCAGGCCCCCCCACTTTTAACCATATTGGCCACCCCCCCTCCACTTTTAACAATATTGGGGGTGGGGGGGGCCAGGGCCCCCCATGTCCAACAATATTGTTATATCATCAATATTCGGGGTGGTGGGGGGCAGGCCTCCCACTTATTATCCCGATTGGATCGGGGCCCCAACTTACTTGTGCGCATGCACAACATTTCAGAGCCAAATCTCCAAAATCCAGGTGTGCGAAGGTGGTCGTTCTTGTGCGTGACACACATTTGAGTTGATATGTATGCAAGGGTGAAGTTTTGTTAAAATATTCCATATGGTTGCAACAATTTATTGTGTGGATACATCAACGTTTACTGATGGATGAACGGGGCGGTTTTAGCCCCCACAGTTTCAACTGATTACTTACAACATGCGGCTGGCTATCTTCAGACTTGTTCTTGTAGAAACAAATCGCGGCCACCAAACTTATTGTTGTTGTTGTTGTTATATTCCAAAGTTCCGCCGCTTATTTTTCGGCGCACCCCTTCAAGCCACAAGACAGGAAGGGTGACTTGACATTTTATAAGTTCTGTCTGTATTAACGAACATGATTGAAAGCGGTGAAGCCGGGATAAAACTCGTATAATTGATGAACAAAAAGAATAAGGTCTACACAGGAAATTTCATCCACCAATTATTGGGGGGGGGCCAAAGCATATTCTGGCTCCCCCCCCACTCCAATATTGGGGGGGGGGGGGGGGCCGGCCAGTGACCGGCTCCCCCCCCCCCCATGTACATGTATATTCATTATGTTATATATATGTTTTCACCCATATGAATTGTTTGGATACTTCAATTATATATTCCAGATATATGGGATACATTGAGCAACTACCGGATGTGATCGTGGGCAATGTCCGTCTGCTTCCTGAACTACTACTGGAGAGCCGAGCAGATTCTATTAGTATAGCATATTTCTGAGGATTCAGAAAATGTGATGAGTGGGCTTCTGTTAGTAGTTTGGGAGGTGGTGTCATTTTGCTCACGAAAACATTTCATGTGGCATGCTATTTGGCGTCTATTATTCAAATGGCAAATACTAAATTGACACTTACATAAACATGGGACTTGGGAAGATGAGAATAATGTGAATTTTAGAAAAAATATTGAAAAAATACAGACATGTACCTAAAGTTGTTAAGAATAAAACAGTGGGAATTATTCAGAAATATACATGTTTATGTCCATTTGTATGATTTTACAAAGAACGTTTATAGCATTTGTTATATTTTGTAGGGGGGTTACACATTTTTTAAAATGACGTCATTACGTAATCCAAGATGGCCGTCGTCTAAAAATAGCACAAATTCTTCAAAAATCTTCTTCTCAAGAACCGCCAACCGGATTTCGACAAAACTTGGTAGCAATGATCGATGTACAATGCTCTTTCAAAGTTGTTAAAATGGTGATCCCGGGGTCAAAAATGGGCGTGGCCCGTGGGGTCAAATTGGGGTCAAATTTTATTTTTGACCGAATATGGTCATGTTATATATCAAATCGAAGGTATCAATGAGGCATTCGCTCTGGTGAATTTTTTGTCGAAGTCGGATGGTTATGTCATCCAAGATGGCCGCCAAAAAGTCGTGCTTTTATTAGAGATTTCAAAATTCTTCTTCACATGAACCGCTTGGCCCATGGTGGCCAAACTTAAAAGTTATGGTCCATGGGTGAAGCCTTTTCAGATTTGTTAAAATGGAGGTCATCGTTAATCCAAGATGGCCGCCGTCTAAAAATAGCATAAATTCTTAAAAAATCTTCTTCTCATGAACCGCTAGCCGGATTTCGACGAAACTTGGTAGGAATGATCAATGTACAATACTCTTTCAAAGTTGTGAAAATGGTGACCACGGGGTCAAAAGTGGGCGTGGCCCGTGGGGTCAAATTGTGGTCAAGTTTTATTTTTGACCAAATATGCTCATGTCATATATCAAATTGAAGGTATGGATGAAGCGATTGCTCTGGTGAAATATTTGTCGAAATCGGATGATTATGTCATCCATGATGGCCGCCAAAAGGTCCATTTATTCGAGATTTTGAGCATCTTTTTCTCAGGAACCACATGGCCGATGCTGGCCAAACTTCATAGTAAGTTAAGATTCTTGGGTGAAGCATTTCATATTTGGTAAAATGAGAGTCATCTAAAAATACCACAATTTGTTTAAAACACATATGAACCCAATTTCACATTCTCCTCTGGTGTTCATGGAGTCAGGTGAGCGAATTAGGGCCACCATCATGGCCCTCTTGTTATATGACGGTGTCGCCATGACAAGTCGTTATTTTGTTTTATAGGATATCGTTTCAACATATGTATACGTGTATCGGTATATACATGTAAGTGTGTATATACTTATATTTGTGCATATGTATATTCTAGACATAGATACATGTGTAATTAAAGTGCAATGTATATTATCCAAATGATACATTTAATAAAAATTGACTTGTTTAGCAATATTGTTTTAAGTCTGATAATACCACGTATTAAATAATGTTATGTTCTACAGAACAATATGCATTTAAACTAATGATGCCCGGCATTCAAACGAACTGACATTGACTTTCGGGACGGGTTTCCAAAGTTTTTCCTAAAAAATAGTTTGTTTTATCTCTGGTTGTTCTTGCGCGAGTCAGATCGTCATGTAAACAGCATTTTGTACCGTAAGTTCATACATGTGATTCATGGATTCATGGGTCTATAAATTATATCTTTACTGAGAATATCCACTTTTCCCCGTTCTTTAGATTCAAATGTCGCGTCGTATGCCTGTCTAACATTCTATACAACGATGTAGTTTGCTTGATTAATTGCTAAATATAAGCGAGTGTCGTGTTTTGTATAATGTTGTTCCCGGAGGGATTGCCAGAGAAATAAAAGTTATGTCGTTTGAACGTAGTGAATTAGAAATACATTCGTTTTCTCTGGCGGTTCGCGGGACAACCTAACACAATGTTAAGACTATTGATTGATGGTAACCAGCTTGCGCGTGTTCAGTCGTGCGCGTTTTCGCGCCAAGCGTGCGTGGTCACTAGGTGTGACCACTGGCGGAATCCTGTCATTCAAGTGTTGACCGACACTAGAGCGACACGTATTTTTGTCGCAGTGGTAATATTATTATGGTAGTAATATGCATATTTCACATCGTTATTTGTAAACCATTTCAGCTGTCATTAATTGATTATGAAAACTGCCTGATTGTATCAGATTGGTACAAAAGATATGCCAGTCCTCTGCTTAAAGGCAACTTTATGGACTGATAAACGCATTTAGATGTCAAACATCGTATACTTGCGTAATCTTATTATGTAATTATAAGGGCAAAATGGTCATTGTCTGTCATTGCGTTTCCTCCATATAATGTGTCTGTCAACACAAACAATTGTTTATGGGTTACATTTCATCAGTTATGGCTTTATGCAGGATTTTATCTGATGGCCAAACTGTTTTATGTTTGACACATTCTGTCGATGCAAATTAATTATGTTTCCTCTGCCATCATATATATAGTGGTTGCACGTTTTTATGGGAGAGTGGATCTATATGTACATCTCAGTGAAGGACTACGTGTTATGTAGAGTCGCTGGACTTTTCCATGCGTTTATGGAGTTACCGTCTCTAGTTCATTATTGTAATATTGTTTTCGTTCGGATTTCCCGACTGTGTTGTAACTTTAAAATTTAGTTGGATTACGCCGACAACTTTGTGTTTCTTGACTGTTATTTATCATTTACAGTCACATGTACAATAACATATATAAACTGTGTTCAAAAACCCGTTTCATCTATACTAAGTCCAAGAGTCGTTAAACAGAGACGAAACAGTACAACCGAGCCTTAATACTATGGTAAGAATTAATAAATTATGCAGTTATTTAGGACAGGTTATTGGATTGTATGTGTGTATAGTAAGAAATGCGTGTTTCTCAAATGTCGCGTCGCATGCCTGTCTAAAAAATGATGTATTTTGCTTGATTAAATGCTAAATATACTCAACAAAACTAGAAACGTCCCTGTTTTATAGCCGGTGTAGCTCTGTCTATGTATGTACCACATGTTCAAAGTACATGTATTTTAAACCGTGGCGATGTTCAGAATACGATCGTGTAGAGTTTAGCCGATACACACGGTTTACATAGCGGCCAGTGACCGGAACGTTGATTTCCACTTTTTGCACGTGCACGCTATACTTGTCATCGATAAGGCGATTCAGTTCATGTCGTACCATTCATGCGATAGGGGCTATTCGGAAAATTAAAAAACTTTTTTAATTTTTCAATGTTTTCGATATGCCACGGCTTTCCGAAAACGAGCGAAATCAGGCAATTGGGATGCTTGCGGGTGGGATGGCCGCCAGGGCGGTCGCGCCTCGGTTTGGTTGTGTCGGAAGACGATTGATCGTCTTGCAGCCCGGTACCAGCAGACTGGGGATGTTCACGACCGGCAGCGACCTGGTAGGTCTCGTGTAACGACGGCTAGAGCCGATCGTTACATTACGTTGACGCACTTACGTCAACGTCGATTGGCAGCCACAGTCACTGCTAGGCGATACGGTGTCTCAGGGCAGACCATTCGCAACCGGTTACGTCCGTAACGCGCAACCAATCCTGGGCACGCCGCCCGTACACTGGTCAGATAATGACCCAACGTCACCGTGCTGCCAGACTGTTATGGCGCGACGTCATCTGAACTGGAGAAGGGCTGACTGAACTGAACCGTGTTTTGTTCACCGATGAATCTCGGTTCACAGTTAGTCATGCTGTCAGACGGAAGATTACGGGGTATACAGGCGTAAAAAATGTAAAGATTCACCGATTTGGTGTGACATTGATGCACGACAATGCCCGCCTCACGTAGCCAGGGTCACCACTCAATACTTACAGCAAAACAACGTCGACGCTCCATGCCATGGCCCGCGGTCTCCCCGGATCTCAATCCCATTGAGCACATATGGGATGAGCTGGGAGCCGCAAAGCACGAGCTAACCATCAGATTGACAATGTTCGCGATCTTACACGGGCGTTACAACTGGAATGGAGGAATTTGCCCAACGCACTGGTATTGCGTTACGTCACGTCGATGCGGCGTAGGATCATTGCATGCATTCATGCAAATGGTGGCCACACTCGGTACTAACGAGATTTACTGAATTTGCCACATTACTTATTGAAATTCCATCTCTAAACATTAATTAACACATTTCTGAGTTTTTGTGATTTTTGATTTTCACCCCTACCGCCCTTGGCCGGTTATCTCTCGAATATTTAACAAGATATCCAAATGCAATTTATTGGCTTTGATACAGAAATGAATGAACTTGTTTTTCCATTTTGATTTTTAAAAGTAACCCTTTTGGTTTTTGATGAATCTTTCCTTAAACATGGAGGGACGTTTCTAGTTTTGCTCAGTATATAAGTGAGTGTCGTGTTTTGTATAAGGTTGTTCCCGGGGGGATTGTCAGAGAATACTTATACATATTCTGTGTTGGCACAGATGGATGCGATGCGTAAGGTTCTTAAAGAGCGATGTGCATGGTCCTTAAAGTGAAGAAACTGGAGTACCTAGAGGAAACCTACATGTCCAATGTGGCTACCAACATACCAACCAACGAATATTGATGTCGAGGATGTATTGCGGTATAGCAGTGGCGGGGCTAGTTGTGAACAGTAACTCTTGCTATCTGCTCTACTCCCGTGCCGTCCGTACGGGAGTAGATTGCAAGTTAATATTCGCAACTATGGCGTAGCCATGCTATTGTCGAGGCGGTGCGAACTGTGGATGGAGTCTGGAAAGCGGTGCAGGACCATCATCCCCCCACCGAAAAGAATATTGATTTCTACATGCAATTACCTCGATTATATATAATTATATCCCATGGCATACGAATAATGTCGAGGGTATATAGTTTTCGTATTTCCATCCGTCCGTTCATCTGTTCATAAGATTATGCTAAAGTTTTGTTTGTCGTTCCAGGCGGCGGCCGGGGGTATCCGTGAGCCTCTGCTCACTTGCTCTAGTTTTCATAGACATGCATATTGTAGTTATTTGCCTCAGGAAAAAGTAAGTTAAAGTAAAAATACACATGTGGACCGGACCAAATGTTAGGGGGGTTCGTTTGCACCACGCCCCCTCCCACCCTCACTGACTACGCCACTGTAGGGGGTACAGATTGAACCTCAATGTCGGAGGTTGTAAACTCAGTCCCCACCCTAGGTGTGAAAAATACTACGGTATGGTATTATTTTCATCATACTGGTCTTTCGGATGATACTTACTCCCGATTGTAATTGACCTTAGCAGTTGATGGAACGTTAAACACATTCACTTTCCCCGGTAGAGGATCGAACACGGGCAGCATTGGCGAGAAACGCACCCCGATCCTATGACGTCAATGGCAATGCACGTATAATTTATTATGTGGCTGTTACTGGAGCAATGAGGCTTATGAGATTTGTGACCAGTGTAGCTGCTAATCTTTTTTTTTTTTTTTTTTTTTTATGCTTATATTTAACGGCGGCACTGGCTCTAGGACCTTGCATGCCGTCTCCCAAGAATGGGAGAAAGAACGGAGGTACAGATTTTTTGAGAGAAGCCGGTAATTCGTATTTACAGAGCAATTACGAATTATCGGTACCCATTTACAGCTGGGTGAACTGGAGCAGTGTGGATAAAGTGTCTTGCTCAAGGACACAACGCACGCCGCTAGTCAGGCTCGAACCCACGACCCTTGGATCAGTAGTCCGACACACTAACCATTACGCCACGCGCTCCACTTCTTTATCACATCTTTTATCACAATCTTTATCACATCTTTGACACATTTCCCGGTGTTGTTTCTGTACTAACCGAGCTCGTGTATGTGCACGAAGATGTGATAAATAAGTTAGATCACGTTTGTCCGCAAGTACGAGCGATAATCCGATAATCCGCTCGTACATGCGGACGAACCGTGATCTAACTTTTACTTATATGATTCTAACAAGCAATGTATAAGCTAGATCACGGTTCGTCCGCATGTACGAAGAGATAATCCGCGAGCTTTAGCGAGCGGATTATCGCTCGTACATGCGGACAAATTTGATCTAACTTATTTATCACATCCTCGTGCACATACCTTGTACAAGAGCTGTGTTAACACAGAAACAACACCCGGAAATGTGTCAAAGATGTGATAACAGGTGTTTCAATCATGAAATGACGAAGAGTGCAGGGGCCCGTTTCACTACACTTCGTACGACAACATGTTCGTAAGTGCAAATTTAGGATTGTCTGGAAATTACAATTGATGGATTTACATTTATTGAGCATAGGCAATAAATGTAAATCGTACGAATGAATTGGTGCTTAACGGCCCATCAACACAAAAGAGTATCATTTAGGGCCAAGCAATGTAGATGTTAGTCATACGAAGTTTAGTTAAACTGCCCCCAGATCCTGATCAGACTGCGGATGCACAGGCTGATCTGGATTTACAATGGTCACAAAACCCACAAACCCTATAATAGGCTATTTCTGCCATCACAACCACGTATCTGTGAAACAGGGTTATCGCCTCTGATCTCAAGAGTGGCCAGTCACGTTTGGTGTACACATCAGGTATTTTACTCGTGTTATAACACGTTCATTAATTTATTCTTTTTCACTTACCGATACATTCATTAATTTATTCTTTTTCACTTACTGATACTTTTAGGTATATGTAATGCATTTATACTGGGAACTTGATCGGTTACTTCAACCTGTGGTTGTTTCTTTAAAGCATTTTTAAGGAAACGCACCTGATATCAACAGTGGCAGTGCACGTTTGATATAAAAAATATAATGACAATTACCGTGTCCGGTAATGGTAAAATAATGTTTATTTTGCCCGAAAAATCTCGGATCTAAGGAATAGACGAACAGATATGTCTCTATATTATTGCAACCTAGAATGTGCGAGTCCAGGTTTAAACTATTTATTTAAGCTCTCATGGAGTGCTGGGTGTGGACAGGGTGTGGAGGGGAGCAGTCTGGTCTGGGTATACACACGACACTGACCGCTGATACTGGACCATTTTGCCATAATCTGGGACAAAGAGCTCTGCATTTTCATATGTGGCTACCACTGGAGAAATGGGATTTATGTGATTTGTGACCAGTGCAGATCCTGGTCAAATAGCACATTCTCGTTGCTTTGTTATAAGCATGACGGCTGTTTCATTGATGGTACGGCGAACAGTGCAGATCCTGATCAGACTGTACGGATGCACATGATGATCTGGATCTACACTGGTCGCAATTCCGATAATCCCCATTTCTCCAGTCGCAGCCACATAGATCTAATAAATTGCTGCAAATTGAGTCTAAACTGTGCAAATGAAATGAACAGACAAATCATCTCCGTCTCGGATGGTCAGAGCTCCAGATAAGGTTAATACTAATTTACCCCCTAAAATATTTTTCAATTCTGAAATTAGATTTTCAAAGAGTGTTTCATTCACCACCAACTTCAATTTCAGTAGTGAACACTAAAATTGATCCAATTTTTCAGAAACGTGTTAAGTGAACAGATATACACACATACGTGTATGTTCATCTGTACTTGATACTTGTTGAAACTAGACAGTATGTTTGTAAAACATGGATATGCCCCCCATGGCATACTGGACTCTAACTGGAGACTTTTCGTAAATGTACATGGATCGATGTACGAAACCCCAACAGCAACGCAATATGTCCCTCCTGCATAAGCATAAAAAGTACATGCCGGACCACATATTTTCAGGTCGAATTTTCTAATGCTGAAAATGTCAATGCTGATTTGTACTCCCTCAGATCTATTAAAATGCTGGGACCCGTTTCACTAAACTTCTTACCACTAAAATGTTCGTAAGTGCAAATTTAAGATCGTCTGTAAATTTCAATTTATGGATTTACATTTATTGAGCATAGGCTGCATATGCAGCCTATGCTCAATAAATGTAAATCCAATAATTATTTACAAGAAAACAATGTTAATGTGAAATTTACAGACTATCATAATTTTGCACTTACGAACATTTTAGTCGTGCGAAGTTTAGTGAAACGACCCCCTGATTCCCTGATGTTGAATGCTGATTTACCTGCCCATCCCTCCCTCAATATATGTGTATCTGGATCTCTGCAGACGATACCAGAGGTATCCAATATGTGGGTTTTTTTTTTTGCTTCTAGACGGCAAATTGTCTATGTCAGCCGAACGCATCATTGTTTTGTTTCATATTGCAAGCGGTTTTGTACTATAGTGTTTTACATAGGGTAGCCTATGTATTGGAATCGCGTCGGATAGTTAGCCACGCCCCAGCCCCATCACCCCCCCCCGTCATGGGCTAGTCCGTAGTGATATCTTGGAATAACCATAACAACAAAATGCATTGTGTTACTCAACGTTTAACTGTCATACGCAACCGCTAATTGAAAATAATATTATGAAAAACTACTTGCACTGAACAATATCAACAACGGATGTTCTACATACAAAAATACATCGGATTATTTTGTTACGCGTTCAAGTTGTTATTTGCCCCCATTTGCGTCACAAATCGTGCGGTCATCGCTAAATTTAGTAACAGGCTATAGTTTTCTGATCAGACTGTGCAAGTGCACAGGCTGATCTGGATCTACACTGGTCGCAAAACCCACAGGCCCCATTTCTCAAGTTGCAGCCACATTTCATTTTGCAGCAAAAATATAATTTAACCAACTTTCTGTTTCTGTAAAATCAAAAGTGGTGATGAAAAGGAAAATTCATAAGAGCGATTCCACAAGTGATTGTATGGGGGAGGGGCGGAAGGCACCTGAACTTTTTATTTATGGGTGGTGGGATCATTAAAATGAAAAGTCCTTAATAAGTCATCAGGAAATTTAATTTTAAAACCTTACTCCGCTATCTTATTTTTTGTTGTCGTCTGCTGTTTAATTTCTATTTTCAATTGTTATCATCAAAGACATGCTTCGACAGCACTTTAGAATAATTTACAACATGCTTTGACAGCATTAGAATTATTTCCATTGGAAATGATTTGAAGTGCTGTTCAACCATGTTTTTATTCAGAAATAAGGCAAGATATAAAAATAACAGCAGACGACAATTGTTGTGAGTAGAGGATAAGGGTAACTTTTGAAACCCGAAATCCCGGCTATAGGTTTTATGCAAAATGTGCAGATCCAGATTGAGCCGGCTTCGTAACGAAGCCGTCTCATCAGGTTCTTGCCACTTTTTTTTAAATTATTTTAAAATTTTCTATCGAACAAAAACACACCCTTTTCATAAATGGACGAATGGTAGTTGGGCTTTTCATACAATGCTATCCATTCCATCATACTACACATAAATGGACGAATGGTAGTTGGGCTTTTCATACAAATGCTTCATGTCCTCATACTAACATAAATGGACGAATGGTTGTTGGGCTTTCATACAATGCATTCTTCCTCATACTACACATAATGGACGAATGGTAGGTAAAATTGGGCTTTTCATATCAATGCATTCCATTCCCTCATACTTACACATAATGGCCGAATGGTAGTTGGGCTTTTCATACAATGCATTCCAATTCCTAATACTACAACTTAAAGGCGCGACGAATGTTAGGTAGTTGGGCTTTTCATACATGATTCCATTCCTAATATACACATAAAATGGACGTATGGTAGTTGGGCTTTCATACAATGCATTCCATTTCCCTCAGACTATCACATAAATGGACGAATGGTTAGTTGGGGCTTTTCATACAATGCATTCCATTCCCTCTTACTAACTTAAATGGTCGAATGGTAGTTGGGCTTTTCATACAATGCATTCCATTCCCTCATACTACACATAAATGGACGAATGGTAGTTGGGTTTTCATACAATGCCTCCATTCCCTCATACTACACATAAATGGACGAATGGTAGTTGGGCTTTTCATACAATGCATTCCATTCCCTCATACTACACATAAATGGACGAATGGTAGTTGGGCTTTTCATACAATGCATTCCATTCCCTCATACTACACATAAATGGACGAATGGTAGTTGGGCTTTTCATACAATGCATTCCATTCCCTCATACTACACATAAAAGGCGAATGGTTGTTCGGGCTTTTCACTACAATGCATTCCATTCCCTCATACTACACTTTTTAAAAAAAAAATTTGGACGAAAGGTAGTTGGGATTTTCATACTATGCCTCCATTCCCTCATACTCACATAAATGGGGCGAATGGTAGTTTGGGCTTTTCATACATTGCATTCCTTTCCTCATACTCAAATAAATGGACGAATGGTAGTTGGCTTTTCATACAATGCATTCCATTCCCTCATTACTACCACAAAATGGACGATGTTAGGTTGGGCTTTTCATACTATGATATCCATTCCCTCATACTACACTAAATGGACGAATGGTAGTTGGGCTTTTCATACAATGCATTCCCATTCCTCATACTACACAATAATTGGAAGAATGGTAGTTGGGCTTTTCATAAATGCTTTCCATTCCCTCATACTAACTCATAAATGGACGAAATGGTAGTTGGGCTTTTCATACAATGCATTCCATTCCCTAATACTACACATAATGGTCGAATGGTAGTTGGCTTTTTCATACTATTGCATTCTCATTCCTCATACTACACATAAATGGACGAATGGTAGTTGGCTTTTCATTACATTGCATTCCAATTCCCTCATACTACACATAATATGGACGAATGGTGTTGGGCTTTCATACCAATGCATTCCATTCCCTCATTTACACATAAATGGACGAATGGTAGTTGGGCTTTTCATACAATGCAATTCCATTCCCTCATACTTACTCATAAATGGTCGAATTGGTAGTTGGGCTTTTTCATTCATTGCCTCCATTCCCTCATACTACACATAAATATGGACGAAATGGTAGTTGGGCTTTTCATACTATGCATTCCATTCCCTCATACAACATAAATGGACGAATGGTGTGGGCTTTTTATATAATGCATTCCATTCCCTCTTACTACAATAAATGGACGAATGTTGTTGGGCTTTTCATACAATGCATGCCATTCCCTCATACTACACATAAATGGACGAATGGTAGTTGGGCTTTTTCTAACAATGCATTCCATTCCTCATACTTCACATAAAGACGAATGTAGTTGGGCTTTTCATACATGCATTCCATTCCTCATTCTACAACATAAATGGACGAAATGGTAGTGGGTTTTCAGACATGCATTCCATTCCCTCATACTACCACATAAATGGACGAATTGGTAGGTGGGCTTTTCATACAATGCATTTCCATTCCTCATACTACACATAATGGACGAATGGTAGTTGGGCTTTTCATACAATGAATTCATTTTCCTCATACTTACACTTAATATGGACGAATGGATTTGGGCTTTTCATACAATGCATTCCATTCCCTCATACTACACATAAATGGACGAATGGTAGTTGGGCTTTTCATACAATGCATTCCATTCCCTCATACTACACATAAATGGAGAATGGTAGTTGGGGCTTTTCCATACAACTGCAATTCCATTCCCTCATACTACACATAAATGGACGAATGGTAGTTGGGCTTTTCATACAATGCCTCCATTCCCTCATACTACACATAAATGGACGAATGGTAGTTGGGCTTTTCATACAATGCATTCCATTCCCTCATACTACACATAAATGGACGAATGGTAGTTGGGCTTTTATACATGCATTCATTCCCTCATACTACACATAAATGGACGAATGGTAGTTGGGCTTTTCATACAATGCATTCCATTCCCTCATACTACACATAAATGGACGAATGGTAGTTGGGCTTTTCATACAATGCATTCCATTCCCTCATACTACACATATATGCGACGTAATGGAGTTGGGCTTTTCATACAATGCATATCCATTCCCTCATACTACACATAAATGGACGAATGGTAGTGGCTTTTCATACAATGCCATTCATTCCCTCATACTACACATAAATGGACGAATGGTAGTTGGGCTTTTCATACAATGCATTCCATTCCCTCATACTACACATAAATGGACGAATGGTAGTTGGGCTTTTCATACAATGCATTCCATTCCCTCATACTACACATAAATGGACGAATGGTAGTTGGGCTTTTCATACAATGCATTCAATTCCCTCATACTACACCATAATGGAACGAATGGTAGTTGGGCTTTTCAACAATGCCACCATTCCCTCATACTACATTAATGGACGAATGGTAGTTGGGCTTTTCTTACAATGCCTCATTCCCTCATACTAAACATTAAATGGACGAATGGTAGTTGGCTTTTCATACAATGCATTCCATTCCCCTCATACTACACATAATTGGTTTTATACATGCCTCCATTCCCTCATACTACACATAGAGGGAGAATGGTAGTTGGGCTTTTCATACAATGCCTCCATTCCCTCATACTACACATAAATGGACGAATGGTAGTTGGGCTTTTCATACAATGCCTCCATTCCCTCATACTACACATAAATGGACGAATGGTAGTTGGGCTTTTCATACAATGCCTTCCATACCTCAACTACACATAAATGGACGAATGGTAGTTGGGCTTTTCTACAAATGCTCCATTCCTCATACTACACTTGAAAATGGACGAATGGTTAGTTGGGCCTTTTCATAGAATGCATTTCCATTCCTCATACTACACATAAATGGACGAATGGTAGTTGGGCTTTTCATACAATGCATTCCATTCCCTCATACTACACATAAATGGACGAATGGTAGTTGGGTTTCATACAATGCATTCCATTCCCTCATACTACACATAAATGGACGAATGGTAGTTGGGCTTTTCTAAATGCATCTTTCCCTCATACTACACATAAATGGACGAATGGTAGTTGGGCTTTCATACAATGCCTCCATTCCCTCATACTACACATAAATGGACGAATGGTAGTTGGGCTTTTCATACAATGCCTCCATTCCCTCATACTACACATAAATGGACGAATGGTAGTTGGGTTTCATACAATGCCTCCATTCCCTCATACTACACATAAATGGACGAATGGTAGTTGGGTTTCATACAATGCATTCCATTCCCTCATACTACACATAAATGGACGAATGGTAGTTGGGTTTCATACAATGCATTCCATTCCCTCATACTACACATAAATGGACGAATGGTAGTTGGGTTTCATACAATGCCTCCATTCCCTCATACTACACATTAAATGGACGAATGGTAGTGGGTTTCATACAATGCCTCCATTCCCTCTTACTACACATAAAATTGACGATGGTTGTTGGGCTTTTCATACAATGCATTCCATTCCCTATACTACAACATAAATGGACGAATGGTTGTTGGGGCTTTTCATACAATGATTCATTCCCCTCATACTACACATAAATGGACGAATGGTAGTTGGGTTTTATACAATGCCTCCTTTCCCTCTTACTACACATAAATGGACGAAGTAGTTGGGCTTTTCAGACAATGCATTCCATTCCCTCATACTACACATAAATGGACGAATGGTAGTTGGGCTTTTCGTACAATGCATTCCATTCCCTCATACTACACATAAATGGACGAATGGTAGTTGGGTTTCATTCAATGCTCCATTCCTCATACTAACACATTAATGGTACGAATGGTAGTTGGGTTTATACAATGTTTCCATTCCTCATACTACACATAATATGGACGATTGGTAGTTGGGCTTTTCATACTATGCATTCCATTCCCCTCGATTACTAAACATAAATGGACGAATGGTAGTTGGGACTTTTCATACATGCTTTCCCATTCCCTCATACTACACATAAATGGGACGAATGGTATGTTGGGTTTCATACAATGCATTACATTTCCTCATACTAAACATAAAATGGACGAATGGGAGTTGGGCTTTTTCATACAATGCCTCCATTCCCTCATTACACATAATGACGAATGGTAGTTGGGCTTTTCATACAATGCATTCCATTTCCCTAATACTACTCATAAATGCCACGAATGGTAGTTGGGCTTTTCATACAATGCTTTCCATTCCCATACTACTCATAATAGACGGACGAATGGAGTTTGGCTTTTCATACAATGCATTCCATTCCATCATACTACACATAAAATGGACGATTGGGTGGGCTTTTCATTACAATGCATTCCATACCTCATACTACACATAAATGGGACGAATGGTAGTGGGCTTTTCTTACAAATGACATTCCATTCCCTCATACTACACTAAATGGACGAATGGTAGTTGGGCTTTTCATACAATGCATTCCATTCCCTCATACACACCAATAAATGGGACGAATGGTAGTTGGGCTTTTTCATTACAATGCATCCTTCCCTCATACTACTATAAATGGGACGAATGTAGTTGGGCTTTTCATCAATGCATTCCATTCCCCCATACTAACATAAATGGCGAATGGTAGTTGGGCTTTTTCATTCAATGCAATTTCCATTCCCTCATACTACACTTAATAATGGTCGAATGGTAGTTGGGCTTTTCATACATTGCATTCCATTCCTCATACTACACATAAATGGCGATTGGTAGTTGGGTTTTCATTCAATGCATTCCATTCCTCATATCTACACATAAATGGACGAATGGTAGTTGGCTTTTATACATATGCATTTCCATTCCCTATTACTACAATAAATGGACGGAATGGTAGTTGGGCTTTTCATACTAAGCCTCCCATTCCATCATTCTACACATAAATGACGAATGGTAGTTGGGCTTTTCATACAATGCATTCCATTCCCTCATACTACACATAAATGGACGAATGGTAGTTGGGCTTTTCATACAATGCATTCCATTCCCTCATACTACACATAAATGGACGAATGGTAGTTGGGCTTTTCATACAATGCATTCCATTCCCTCATACTACCATAAAGGGTACGAAGGTTGTTTGGGAGGCTTTTCATACAGAATGCATCCATTCCATCATACTACACATAAATGGACGAATGGTCGTTGGGCTTTAATACAATGCAATTCCATTCCCTCATACTACCACATAAAATGGACGAATGGTAGTTGGGCTCTTTCATACATATGCATTCCATGCCTCATACTACACATATATGGACGGAATGGTATTGGGGCTTTTCATACAATGCATTCCATTCCCTATATACACAAAATGGACGAATGGTAGTTGGGCTTTTATTTTACAATGCATTCCATTCCCTTCATACTACACATAAATGGACGAATGGTAGTTGGGCTTTTCATTACAATGCCTCCATTCCTCATACTACCACATAAATGGAGGAATGTAGTTGGGCTTTTCATACAATATGCCTCATTCCCTTCATACTACACATAAATGGACGAATGGTAGTTGGGCTTTTTCATACAATGCATTCCTTTCCCCTCCATACCTACACATAAATGGACGATGGTAGTTGGGCTTTTATTAAAAATGCCTCCATTCCCTCTACTACACATGGATGACGAATGGTAGTTGGGTTTTTCATACAATGCCTCCTTCCCTCATACTACACATAAATGGAGAAGGAGTCATCTCCTTCCATTCCCTCATACTACATAAATGACGAATGTAGTTGGGTTTCATACAATGCCTTCCATTCCCTCATACTAAACACATTAAAGGACGAATGGTAGTTGGGTTTCATACAATGCCTCCATTCCCTCACTACTAAACAACTATATTGGACAAATGGTATTTGGGTCAGCCTTCCTTCCTCATGGGTCATAAATGGACGAATGGTAGTTGGGTTTTCATCCAATCCCTCATACTACACATAAATGGACGAATGGTAGTTGGGTTTCATACAATGCCTCCATTCCCTCTCATACTACAACATACAAATGGACCCATGGTAGTTGGGTTTCATGCCTCCATTCCCTCATACACACATAAATGGACCGAAGGTAGTTGGGTTTCCATCTCCATTCCCTCATACTACACATAAAATGACGAATGGTAGTTGGGTTTCATACAATGCTCCATTCCCTCATACTACACATAAAGGACGAATGGAGTTGGGTTTCATACAATGCCCCTTCCCTATACTACACATAAATGGACGAATGGTAGTTGGGTTTCACAATGCATTCCATTCTCATCTACACATAAATGGACGAATGGTAAGTTCATACAATGCTTCCATTCCCTCATAACTACACATAAATGGACGAATGGTAGTTGGTTTCATACAATGCCTCCATTCCCATTCATTACTACACATAAATGGACGAATGGTAGTTGGGTTTCATCAATGCCCACCAATCCCTCCATCCCTCATACATACACCATATGGACGAATGGTAGGGTTTGGGCCCTTTCCCATACAATGCCTCCATACCCTCATACTACACATAAATGGACGAATGGTAATTGGGTTTCACAATGCCTCCATTCCCTCATACACACATGACGAATGGTAGTTGGGTTTCATACAATGCCTCCATTCCCTCATACTACACATAAATGGACGAATGGTAGTTGGGTTTCATACAATGCCTCCATTCCCTCATACTACACATAAATGGACGAATGGTAGTTGGGTTTCATACAATGCCTCCATTCCCTCATACTACACATAAATGGACGAATGGTAGTTGGGTTTCATACAATGCCTCCATTCCCATACTACACTAAATGCGAATGGTATTTGGGTTTCATACAATCTCCATTCCCCTCACTACACATAAACATGGAGGAATGGAGTGGTCACAATCCGCCTCATCCCTCATTACTACACATAAATGGACGAATGGTAGTTGGGTTTCGCTTCCATTCCATCAATAAACGAACACAAAAAGAAATTGGACGAATGGTAGTTGGGTTTGCTCATACATGGGCTCCATTCTCATATTTCTACACATACATGAGGAATGGTAGTTGGGTTTCCGCCTCCATTCCCTCATACTACACATAAATGGACGAATGGTAGTTGGGTTTCCGCCTCCATTCCCTCATACTACACATAAATGGACGAATGGTAGTTGGGTTTCATACAATGCCTCCATTCCCTCATACTACACATAAATGGACGAATGGTAGTTGGGTTTCATACAATGCCTTCCATTCCCTCATACTACACATAAATGGACGAATGGTAGTTGGGTTTCATACAATGCCTCCATTCCCTCATACTACACATAAATGGACGAATGGTAGTTGGGTTTCATACAATGCATTCCCATCACTCATAAACTACACAATGAAATGGACGAATGGTAGTTGGGTTTTCATACAATGCATTCCATACCCTCATACACACATAAATGGACGAATGGTAGTTTTTGGGTTATTCATACAATGCATTCCATTCCCTCATACTACACATAAATGGACGAATGGTAGTTGGGTTTCATACAATGCCTCCATTCCCTCATACTACACATAAATGGACGAATGGTAGTTGGGTTTCATACAATGCATTCCATTCCCTCATACTACACATAAATGGACGAATGGTAGTTGGGTTTCATACAATGCCTCCATTCCCTCATACTACACATAAATGGACGAATGGTAGTTGGGTTTCATACAATGCATTCCATTCCCTCATACTACACATAAATGGACGAATGGTAGTTGGGTTTCATACAATGCCTTCCATTCCCTCATACTACACATAAATGGACGAATGGTAGTTGGGTTTCATACAATGCCTCCATTCCCTCATACTACACATAAATGGACGAATGGTAGTTGGGTTTCATACAATGCCTTCCATTCCCTCATACTACACATAAATGGACGAATGGTAGTTGGGTTTCATACAATGCCTTCCATTCCCTCATACTACACATAAATGGACGAATGGTAGTTGGGTTTCATACAATGCATTCCATTCCCTCATACTACACATAAAATGGACAATGGTAGTGGGTTTCATACAATGCATTCCATTCCCTCATACTACACATAAATGGACGAATGGTAGTTGGGTTTCATACAATGCATTCCATTCCCTCATACTACACATAAATGGACGAATGGTAGTTGGGTTTATGCATACCCAATGGGCTATTTCATTCCTCATACGGGGACCACAATAAATTCCCCGGACAATGGTAGTTGGGTTTCATACAATGCCATTCCATCCCTCATAAACTACACAATCAATTGGACGAATGGTAGTTGGGTTTCATACAATGCCTTCCATTCCGGCAATACTACAACATATGGACAATGGATTAGGTGTTTCATACAATGCCTCCACCCCTACCCTCTCATACTACACATAATGGTACGAAATGGTAGGTGGGTATTTCATACAATGCCTCCATTCCCTCATACTACACCTAAATGGACGAATGGTAGTTTGGGTCATACAATGCCTCCATTCCCTCATACTGGACACACATAAATGACGAATGGTAGTTGGGTTCATACAATGCCATTCCATTCCCTCATACTACACCCTAATGGACGAATGGTAGTTTTGGGAGTTATTCATACAATGGCCTCCATTCCCTCATACTACACAAATATGGACGAATTGGTGGAGTTGGGTTTACATACATTGCCTCCATTCCCTCATATACTACACATAAACTGGACGAATGGTAGTTGGGTTTTCATACAATGCAATCCATCTGCCATACTACACATAAATGGACGAATGGTAGTTGGGTTTCATACAATGCATTCCATTCCCTCATACTACATCCAATATTGGACTGAATGGAGTGGTCATACCCCAGGCGATCCACCTCCCTCATACTACACATAAATGGACGAATGGTAGTTGGGTTTTCATACAATGCCTCCATTCCCAGGTCATACTACACATAAATGGACGAACGATTGGTTAGTTTGGGTTTTCATACAATGCATCCATTCCCTCATACTACACATAAATGGACGAATGGTAGTTGGTTTCATACATGCAATACCATACATTCTCATACTACACATAAATAGACGAATGGTATTGGGATCCCATACAATGGCATTCATCCCTCATTACTACACATAAATACAAAGGTACGAAATTTTTGTTTGTTCCATCATCAAGCCATTCCATTCCCTCATACTACACATAAATGGAACGAATGTAGTGGGGGGTTATTTCATACCCAATGGCCTCCATACCCATCATCACACATAAAATGGACGAATGGTAGTTGGGTTTCATACAATGCAAAATCCATTCCCGTCATACTACACATAAATGGACGAATGGTAGTTGGGTTTCATACAATGCATTCCATTCCCTCATACTACACATAAATGGACGAATGGTAGTTGGGCTTTTCATACAATGCCTCCATTCCCTCATACTACACATAAATGGACGAATGGTAGTTGGGTTTGTCATTACAATGCAATCATGCATTCCATACTACAACATAAATGGACGAATGGTAGTTGGGTTTCATACAATGCATTCCATTCCCTCATACTACACATAAATGGACGAATGGTAGTTGGGTTTCATACAATGCATTCCATTCCCTCATACTACACATAAATGGACGAATGGTAGTTGGGTTTCATACAATGCATTCCATTCCCTCATACTACACATAGACGAATGGTAGTTGGGGTTTATACAATGCATTCCATTCCCATACTACATAAATGGACGAATGGTAGTTGGGTTTGCATCCATTCCACATGCCTCCATCCCTCATACTACACATAAATGGACAACCGAAGGTGGGTAGTTGGTTTTCATACAATGCTCCATTCCCTCATACGGACAACATATGACCCAATGGTAGTTGGGTTTCATACAATGCCATTCCATACCCTCAAACTACAACTTTATATGGACGAATGGTAGTTGGGTTTCATACAATGGCTCACTCCCATTCCTTCCCATACACACATAAATGGACGAATGGTAGTTGGTTTCATACAATGCCTTCCATTCCCTCATACTACACATAAATGGACGAATGGTAGTTGGCCTTCCGATACAATGCCTCATTCCTCCCATACTACACATAAATGGAACGAATGTAGTTGGGTTTCATACAATGCCTTCCATTTCCCTCATACTACACATAAATGGACGAATGGTAGTTGGCTCATACAATGCCTCCATTCCATTCATACTACACATATGGATTCGAATGGTAGTTGGCTTTTCATACAATGCCTCCATCCCTCCATACTACACAATACATGGAGGAATGGTAGTTGGGTTTCCATCGCATTTCCATTCCCTCATACTACACTAAATGGACGAATGGTAGTTGGGTGGGTTTTATCGCCTCCATTCCCTATACTACACATAAATGGACGAATGGTAGTTGGGACTTTTCATACATGCCTCCATCTCCCATACTACACATACATGGAGGAATGGTAGTTGGGTTTCCGCCTCCATTCCCTCATACTACACATAAATGGACGAATGGTAGTTGGGTTTCCGCCTCCATTCCCTCATACTACACATAAATGATCAATAGGAGAATGGCTCATACCAAAAATTAGCTCCTACAATGCCTCCACCCTACTACACATACAATGGATTGGGAAGTAGGTTGGTTTCCGCTCCATTCCCTCATACTACACATAAATGGACGAATGGTAGTTGGGTTTCATACAAAGCCTCCATTCCCTCATACATACTACACAATGGACCCGAATGGTAGTTGGGTTTCGCTCCATTCCCTCATACTACACATAAATGGACGAATGGTAGTTGGGTTTCTTTTCATACCCAATGGACTCCATTCTCCATTAGCTACACAACACCTACATGGAGGAATGGTAGTTGGGCAATCATACAATGCCTCCATTCCTCATACTAAACACATACAATGAGGATGGTAGTTGGGCTCATACCCATGCTCCATCCCTCATACTACACATACATGGAGGAATGGTAGTTGGGTATCCGCCTCCATTCCCTCATACTACACTTAAATACTGAATGGGTTTCCGTCCCAAGAAATTTGGACAAACAATTCAATTACTACATGATAGAAAATACATTTGCCTGCCTACTGGCATATTTTACGGATGTTTGGTAGATATGGAATAACGTTTTTTTGTTTATTGGTGTTTAACGGACTATTCCAACACTAAGGTCATGTAAGGCCGGCAAACGGGTGGTATCCCGTTTTACACTGAAATTGCATTGGAGAGAAAATGCAAAAATCGGACCGGATATTTCATTAAGGAGAATCATCAAAGTTTACCCGCTGATAGATTTTCAACGCGGCTGTAAATTAGAATAACCTGACCTGGTGCGAGGCCCATACTACACCAGTCACTTGGCCCCTTCCCCTAAAATTTGATTACGAATAATCGTAATACTCACATAAAGGGACATAACCAGTTTCAACTGTCACATACAAAATGCCAAAGACGTATGTGAGGGACAAACCAGTGAGGTAATTTTTTTTATTATTAACCCTTACA
Source organism: Conchocele bisecta (assembly GCA_029237695.1). Lineage (NCBI taxonomy): Eukaryota > Metazoa > Mollusca > Bivalvia > Lucinida > Thyasiridae > Conchocele > Conchocele bisecta. The sequence continues at coordinate 36,040,531 of CM055280.1, forward strand.
CAGAAATAAGGCAAGATATAAAAGTAACAGCAGACAACAATTGTTGTGAGTAGCGCTCTAAGGGTTAATGAGGCTACTTTGGAAATTGTTTCAAGTATTGCGACTGCATGTTTCACCCCCATCATAATTTGTGGCAGTGAGTGGACAAATGGAGCTTATTTACAACCAGTGTAGATCCGGATCTGCACTGTTCGCCATTCCATCAATGAAACGCCTGTCACGCTTCTAAAGAACAATATACATGTATATCATTGCCGGGCTACAGGAGTATGCTATTTGATCAGGAGCTACTCTATTCACAAATGCTGTAAGCCTCATTTTCCAGTCACTGCCACATTTCAGGTGCATATTGTAGTCCAATACACGGGGAGTCTGCTTGTATCGGCTGTCTTTGGTATTGCTATATGTGGCTATGATTGGAGAAATGGGGCTAATGGCATTTGTGGCTATTCAAACTTCTGATCTTCTAGCGCTCACCTGGGGGCCGTTTCACTAAACGTCGTATGACTAAAATGTTTGCAATTGCAAAATTATGATAGTCTGTAAATTTCACATTAACAATGTGTTCTTGTAACAATTATTGGATTTACATTTATTGAGCATAGGCTGCAAATGCAGCCTATGCTCAATAAATGTAAATCCATCAATTGTGATTTCCAGACGATCCTAAATTTGCACATTTTAGTCGTACGAAGTTTAGTGAAACGGGCCCTTGAAGTATGATAAGGATCAAAACTATGAGAAGCATAATGGACTGATCTGGGGCTACACTGGTCGCAAAACCCATAAGCCCCATTTATCCAATCACAGCCACATATAAAGAAAACACAGGTTCATTTTTGCATATCTTTATTTTAGCTTTATTTTGGTATTTCTATATGGTTGAACATGGCCTCATATTCTGCTAAAAACATGGTTAGCCCTCTCAACACCACATACCTGTATAGCGGTATTGGCAAACAGTGTAGATCCAAATGAGCTCGAGGCAAGCCGTCTCATCAGGACCTGCACTTTATGCTCACTTTTTGCAAGTAATTTTCATATTTTTTGACAACAAAATCACCCCCTGTTCATAAATGGACTAGTCTGAAAATCATTTTGTGACGATTGGATAGGTTGCAAAATTAACGTATCAAATTGAATTCCAGTTACTTAATAGGGGTGAAAGGGCTAACACATACCGTAAAGATTCTAATAGACGCCCATGCTCTAATAGACGCCCACACCCCACTTTTCACGTTGAAAACTGAATGACACATTTTTTGGCCGATTTTCACGAAATTAGTGCCTCTAATAAACGCCCAGTACCGACTTGAAACAAAATCGGAGCTAATTGTCCAATTACATTTTTTTTCTTTCCATTATTTCGAAAGCAACTTCCTTTAAAATCGGGGAAAAAACATAATTGCCACTTTCACTTTCAAAAGCGGAAGCGAAATTCGGCCCAAATGTTTATAAACAGACAGACAGTACAATCAAGTCTGGCGTTTGAGAGTAACGTCCCTTAGTTATGTTTTTGTTCAGATAGGAGAACATCGTATATTTTGTTATCATTTTCCCTTTGCTGAATAACACTTGCCTCTATTAAACTCCCACCCTGGACTTCGGAGCCAGTGGTGATTCTACGCCTGGGCGTCTATTAGAATATTTACGGTATATATTTTTTGCATATGTTCTATGTACAGATATTTCAGCAAGATAACGATAATTCTCAAATGGACACGCACCTTTTCCATGAGAATATTTATGTTGCATTACTAAAATTTGAAAATGACTTGCAAAAAGTGCAGATCCTGATGAGACGGCTCGTCACGAGCCAGCTCATCTGGATCTACACTTTTTGCTGAATCTAAGACGGCCAAATCCACAAGTTTCAGTCACCTGTGATTTCAATGGGACGTCCAATATAATGAGAAATGAAATGAATGGGGTTTAACGTCCCAGCAACAGACAAGGTCATACAGGGACGGCACCACAGTCAAGGTCATATAGGGACGGCACCACAGACAAGGTCATATAGGGACGGCACCACAGTCAAGGTCATATAGGGACGGCACCACAGTCAAGGTCATATAGGGACGGCACCACAGACAAGGTCATATAGGGACGGCACCACAGTCAAGGTCATATAGGGACGGCACCACAGACAAGGTCATATAGGGACGGCACCACAGTCCAGCAGACAAGGTCATATAGGGACGGCACCACAGTCAAGGTCATATAGGGACGGCACCACAGTCAAGGTCATATAGGGACGGCACCACAGACAAAGGTCATATAGGGACGGCACCACAGTCAAGGTCATATAGGGACGGCACCACAGTCAAGGTCATATAGGGACGGCACCACAGTCAAGGTCATATAGGGACGGCACCACAGACAAGGTCATATAGGGACGGCACCACAGTCAAGGTCATATAGGGACGGCACCACAGTCAAGGTCATATAGGGACGGCACCACAGACAAGGTCATATAGGGACGGCACCACAGTCAAGGTCATATAGGGACGGCACCACAGACAAGGTCATATAGGGACGGCACCACAGTCAAGGTCATATAGGGACGGCACCACAGACAAGGTCATATAGGGACGGCACCACAGTTTAAAGTCTCACCCGACAGACCAGTGGGATGGAAATACATTATGCACTATGAAAATATTGTTCATGCCCTAGGGTAGGTTTCGAACTCACAACCTTCAGTATTGAAGTCCTGTATTGAGCCACAGCCTATCCCTCCAATATAAAGAAGCTCTGTCGCAGGAGATTTACAAAAATATAGCTTTGAAACCAGGAGACTTGGCTTGAAATCGGGCGTTTTTTTTACCTCAAAACGTTTTAATGGTACTTTTCATCAGATATTATAACACTTTCAACACCACAGGCCTGTATAGTGGTATTCGCAAACATTGTAGATCCAGATGAGCCGGCTCGTGACGAGCCGTCTCATCAGGATCTTAACTTTCGCGGCAAGTAAGTCATATTTTTGAGAACAACCCCCCCTGTCAAAAATGGACTAATCTTAAAATAATTTTGTGACGGTTGGATTGGTTGCAAAATTAACATATGTCATTTTTCTCAATAAAAACATGGTTCGACAGCACATGCGAATGACTGCCAAAGGAAATTATTCTAAATTGATGTTAAACCATGTTTTTGATGAGAAAATAAACAGCAACTGGCAAAATTTAATTCAGCAAGTTCCTATCAGATCCTATCAATAATAATTAATATTAATTATTAATTATCACCGACAACTGCCAATGTAGCCTAACAAACGCATTGATTATCAAAAGTGGGAGTACAAAATACTCACAGCAATGTGAAAATATGCATTGATTTTAAAATTGAGTGTTGACAATACTGTAATAAAGTTGAAAATTTACTGTAATAGTTGAGCTGCAAAAAGCAAACAGTAATAACAGTTAGCTATTGATTATATGTATGTTCGGTCCCTGCTTGTATGGTCAGCGGAATTGCACACACTAATCTGAAATTAAGCAAGTGTTCTGAAACCCAGACGTTATGCCAAGTGTGTGCAAATAGCAATGAAACATACTTAAATTGCTTGAAATCGCCTGAGAAATGTCATCAAATTTGCGTTCAGAAATGATGTTGAAGATAGCAAAAATCAGAAGAAAATTTAAATCAATAGATGAAAATTCATGGCAGGATAAATGTGTAGGTATTATTCTCGGTGACAGATCCTCTGCTTTTACTCGACTATAGTCTGTTTCACGAAAGCTGCCCAAATTTTACGGCTATATAGACCATTCAAAAACAATATTATTTTTGATATTAAATTAAAGGAAAATTAAGAATGAGCCTTGTTTTTATTTCGTGAAATTTGGTCAAATATTGGTTTTATCACGAAAAATTGATTTCTCTATGGGAATTTAACATGGGGGGAAAAAGTGGTAAGGAAGTGTGGGAGGAGTCAAAAAACAAAAAAAATTGGAAATTGACTCCGAAACCTAGCTAGATAGCTTGGATATGATCTAACTAAGAAAACAAAAGCTAAATTTTAAAAATCGGTCCAGTATTTCTAAAATTCAAAAATAATTCCCCATGTTAAATCCCCATAGACATCTTCACTACTCCGTGAAGATGTCTATGGGGATTTAACATGGGGAAATTGTTTTTTCGCAATAAAATCAATATTTGACCAAATTTCACGAAATAAAAAGAAGGCTCATTCTTAATTTTTCCTTTAATTTAATATTATCAAAAGAAATCTTGTTTTTGAATTGTTTATAGAGCCGTAAAATTTGGGCAGTTTTCGTGAAACAGACAGTAGGTTGTCCAATGAAGGATGGAATGATAATACAACAACAACAATGGTGAATAAGAACTGGCATTGTTAAACAAAGCTAATCTCCTTGCTGGCAGCCTTGATTAAAAAAAAAAATGCAAGTCCCCAGTGACCTTGACATTGGGCGGTCGGACGCGGGTCATATGCAAAACAAAGCACCATCCCTAGACACACATTGTGGCCAAATATTATCAGTGGTTATTGAAAACTGAAAGGTTACATCGACTAACGCTATATCCCTCTTGCCTATCCGTGAGGGGATAAAAAGCAGGAGATCTTTCTTGTGTCCAGAGAACTGGGGGCCGTTTCACTAAACTTTGTACGACTAAAATGTTCGTAAGTGCAAACTTATGATAGTCTGTAAATTTCACATTAACAATGTTTTCTTGTAAACAATTATTAGATTTACATTTATTGAGCATAGGCTGCATATGCAGCCTATGCTCAATAAATGTAAATCCATCAATTGAAATTTCCAGACGATTCCAAATTTGCACTTGAGAACATTTTAGTCGTACAAAGTTTAGTGAAACGGCCCCCTGACCTGTGTGGATCCAAAACGAGGCGTTGATCAGTTGACAATCTTGTACAATAGCAGCATAGCAATAACACTACAGACTCCAATAGCATAAGCAAGAGATCGTTGGTTTCTTTGATATGGGATTCTGAAAATAGGAAACAGATATTTATGATTTTAATATGCGTATGTGGCTGTGACTGGAGCATTGGGACTTATGGGATGTGTGGCCCTAACTGTAATCCCAAGGCTCCAGATAAGCTGCATATTTGCTTAAATACCCAATTAAAATTGCCAAAAACTCAATTGAAATCAAAAGTAGCGAGCATCAAAAAGCAATAAAAAAATTGTGGTATGTTTACCATGCTGCAGAAAACAATAAACAGACCGCAAATATAGCATATTTTTTCTTATTTTCCATGAAAACACATCTTGGTATTTCATTAGAATTGTCTCCAAGGAGACAATTCTAATGAAATGCCAAGACATGTTTTCATTTTGAAGCAAACTATTCAATAATAGCTGTCTGTTGATGTGTAAACATGAAGAATCAGCCGCCTGCTAATTCCTTGATAAAGGTCTTGTGCCGAAACGTCGAAAAAGTGGGTTCTTAGTTTTTGCAAAATTGTTGAACAGAATTATAATACTGAACAAGAGTGCCGAAGGTCACAATATACGCCCGTCAAGGCAAGGCCAGTTAACAAAGGGAGATAACTCACTGACAATTAATAGGGTTGTTGCTGTGATAAACATGTATACCAAATTTGGTTACGAGTAATAAAGTACCGGTAGAACTTGAGTTATTGCGTGAACAAGGTGTGTGAAAAATAAAAATGGCCGCCAAGGGGAGATAAGTCATCGGAAATTTTTCATAATCAATAGGCTTCTTTGTCTTGCCATGATAAACATGTATACCGAATTTGGTTACGATCGGTGAAGTAGAACTTGAGTTATTGCGTGGACAAGGATACAGACTGCGAAAAATAAAAATGGCCGCCAAGGGGAGATAAGTAATTGTGAATTTTTGAAAATAAATAGGCTTCATCTTGCCGTGATAAAATATATACAAAATTTGGTTACGATTCGGGTTAAGGGAATTATTATTGCGTGGCAGGATACTTGAGTCGATAAAAATGGCCGAAACAAGGGGAGATAAGTAATTGTGAATTTTTGAAAATAAATAGGCTTCTTCATCTTGCCGTGATAAACATGCATACCAAATTTGGTTACGAGCGGTGAAGTAGAACTTGAGTAATAAAGTACCGGTAGAACTTGAGTTATTGCGTGGACAAGGCGTGTGCAAAATAAAAACGGCCGCCAAGGGGAGAGAAGTCATCAGAAATGTTTCAAAATCAATAGGCTTCTTCATCTTGCCGTGATAAACATGTATACCGAATTTGGTTAAAATCTGTCCAGTAGAACTCTAGTTATTGCGTGGACAAGCTCTGCCCGCCTGCCCGCCCACCCACCCGCTGTGACCAATTTATTTGATTTAAATTAATTACCCTAGCATCTATTCTGAAAAAGAAACAAATGTCATGTTTTTTTTATTACTGGCACATTAGTAGGCTGGTTAAGTGCACAAAATAGGGGTTTGACTTCACATCATGATACAAAGGTCCCCTCTGGTATGAAAGTTCCTTAGGACCATAGAAAGTCCAAAGACACATGCTCTACCTCATATTCAAGATGGCTGCCGGCAGCCATATTGAAATTATAGCCGACGATATATAAGTTGAGCTAAATTTCAATTAAACTTATGATTCCCATTTCTAGTGTTGTATGCTAGCTTTTAACAATCATGGAGAAATAAATATCAAATATACATGTTACGTACAGCAAAAATGCTCCTGCATAGTGAGGGTTAACCCTTTGAAAACTATGTACAGACATGTATAGTGGTATTGGCAAATAGTGTAGTTCCAAATCAGCCAGCTCGTGATGAGCCATCTCATCAGGATCTGCACTTTTTGCAAGTAATTTTAAAAATTTTGAGAACAAAAACACCTCCATTTCTAAAATGGGCTCGTCAGAAAATAATTTTGTGACGGTTTGATTGGTTGCAAAATTAACATATCAAAATCCGTTGCAGTTACTTAGGGGTGAAAGAGTTAAAATACCAGTCTCATGCTGCCAATGAGCCGCCCGCTAAATTTCGAGAGCATGCTCAGCAAATTTTATAGCAACAAAGTTTTATATTCCGCATTTGCTTTGTTAACAATTTGTTAACCCTTAGACCGCTACACACAACAATTGCTGTCTGCTGTTGCTTTTATATCTTGCCTTAGTTCACAATAAAAACATAGTTTCCAATGGAAATGATTCTAAAGTGCTGTCAAATCATGTTGTAAATTATTCTAAAGTGCCGTCAAAGCATGTTTTTGATGATAAAAATGGAAAATAAACAGCAGACGACAAAAAATTAAGATATTGGTTAACCTTCAACAGCATTTACGGAAGATATCATCAATTCTGTAAATATTTTTAATGAGATATCGTACATCTTCTTAGGCAGGGATTCCGCTGGCGATCGCCACTTTCGCAATTGGGATAAAAATAAACAATTGGCGATAAATAATTACAATTTTCGACAAAAAATCGCCACTTTTTTTTTGAAGTGGCAATTTTTTTTTTTCCCCAGCGGAATCCCTGCTTAGGTACAAAATCATACGGCTTGTCTCATTTATTAAGATGTTTGTAAGTCTGATAACGAAACATGAACTTCCAGAGCTCCAGATAAGCTGTGTATTTGCTTAAATACCCAATTAAAATTGCCAAAAACCCAATTGAAATCAGAAGTAGCAAGTATCAAAAAGCAATACAAATTTTATGTTACCTTTATCATGCTGCAGAAAACAATAAACAGACCACACATATAGCATTTATTTTTCTTATTTTCTAAGAAAACACATCTTGGTATTTCATTAGAATTGTCTCCAAGGGGAAATGCCAAGACTTGTTTACATTTCGAAGCAAACTATTCAATAATTGCTGTCTGTTGATGTGTAAACAGTAGTGCGATTTGATTTTACCCAAATAACATTTTGAAATACCCAATTGCTCAAGAAATGATGGATCGACAATACTCAACTAGAGGATTGTTTTTCAGACAAAAACATATGTCTCCCCCAATACAATGTACCACCACTGCATGTTATCAGGACTTGGAAAAGTAGAATTTAAGGCAGCAACAGCATAAATGTAGCTACCTTGTATTTTCTACATAAGTTAGCTGTATATTGTGAGATAATAAAATAAAAAGTGAGGAAATATGGAAATTGAAACGTCAGGCATAAAAAGCCGAAAGTACATGTATAATTGAGCTGACACCTAATATAATCAACATTATCGTATAGGAGATTTTTGCCGAAAAATTATTTCTACAAATGGCCACAGCACTAAGTCAAGGGCCATAACTCTGTGAATACTGGATGAATCCGCATCTAAAACACCGGGTGCGCAACTTCACATGATGACCAGTATTCCTGTAAAGTTACTCGACTAACTGAAATAATTTTGGAGATACGTGCGACACAAGTTGAAAATCCCCACTTTTCACTAAGTCAAGGGCCATAACTCCGTGAATACTGGATGAATCCGCATCTAAAACCCCAGATGTGCAACTTCACACGATGAAGAGTATTCCTGTAAAGTTTCACGACTCTAACTGAAATACTTTTGGAGATACGTGCGACACAAGTTGAAAATCCCCACTTTTCACTAAGTCAAGGGCCATAACTCCGTGAATACTGGATGAATCCGCATCTAAAACCCCAGATGCGCAACTTCACACGAAGAAGAGTATTCCTGTAAAGTTTCACGACTCTAACTGAAATACTTTTGGAGATATGCGCGACACAAGTTGAAAATCCCCACTTTTCACTAAGTCAAGGGCCATAACTCCGTGAATACAGGATGAATCCGCATGTAAAACCCCAGGTGCGCAACTTCACACGATGACCAGTATTCCTGTAAAGTTTCACGACTCTAACTGAAACACATTTGGAGTTACGCGCGACACAAGTTAAAAATCCCCAATTTTCGCTAAGTCAAGGGCCATAACTGCGTAAATACAGGATGAATCCACATCTAAAACCCCAGGTGCGCAACTTCACACGATGACAAGTATTCCTGTAAAGTTTCACGACTGTAACTCAAAAACTTTTGGAGATATGCACGACACAAATTTTGTAACAGACAGACGGACGGACGGACAGACAACCAGGCCAAAAACAATATGTCTCCCCATTCATGGGGGAGACATAATTACTAATTCCTTATCTGGAGCGTGAACTTCACTTACTGTAGAATCTCATACTCTGATCAGTAGCTGATTTCACCAAAATTGCAAAGCATACTTATCTTGCTAAGTGCACTTTTCAATTAAGGATCAATTTATTAAGTTGTATTTAATGAAATAAAATATTGTCTAACCAAATTATTATAACATTTTGGCTGTGATAATATAATAAATTCAGTATAATTCTGCATACTTTTAATCATCAAATAAATGCAGTTGTTAGTTCTATATGAAATAATGCATTTAGGGAAAAATAAATGATTACTCGCTCAAAAAATACTTTAATAGCTAGATAAGTTTGCTTAGCACTTTTGGTGAAATCGGCTACTGGATCTACACTGATGACAAAGAAAGCCCCATACTGAGCTGATTCACTAAGATATGTGCAAATCTGATAAAAAAACACAAATTTCACTTACCTTAGAATCTCCTTATCAATAATGTCATACTTGACACGGATCTACATTAAATCACAAATATCCTGTCCCATTTTTTCAGTCACAGTCACATACTGAGCTGATTCACCAAGATATTTGGAAATCTGATAAAGTAACACAAATTTTACTTACTTTAGAATCTCCTTAATATCATACTCTAGATGATCCCAGTTCTTGACAATACCAGGAATGTGAGCTGCCCCCATTACACCCACCACCACCGCTGGCACAGGAGCTGCGGAAATATATGGAGAATTCTACTGCAAGGTGCATGATCACGTGGTTACAACAACAACATCGCCCACTCCAAAGTAAGTATTATTTGATATTTTCCTTAATATGCAACAGATTTTGATGAAATATGACGCAGCAAACGCGTCTTCATGAGCTGTATTTGGTGGTCCAGGGAGTTTGGCAAAGAATTATGTCGTTTTTGCGAAGAATCGATTTCCATGTCATAGACACGGAAATCGATTCTTCACAAAAACGACAGAAGTTTGGGCGAAAATACAGACCACCAAATGCAGCTTAACAATACGTGTTTGATGCGCCATATTTCATCAAAATCCGTTACGTAATAAGGACACTATAAAAGAATATGGATTCTGGAAATTTCAGTACTTGTTGTTGTTAGTAGCACGTGATCATACACCTTGTACTGTCTGTTTCACAAAACCTGCCCAAATTGTACAGATACTTATGCAACAGTCAATGTAAGTCCCCGCACCCCCCCTCCGGGGGAATAGCGGGGCTTATATTTTCGCTGCTGTGAAAGCCCCGGTAAAAGCCCCGCACTGCGGGGCATCATGAAATGTTAAGCCCCGGGGTATGCCCAGGTAAAGCCCGGTTAAAACCCCGGTAAAGCCCCCGGGGTGTGTCCCGGCCCATTTGTAAAAGCCCCGGTAAAGTCCCCGCACTGCGGGGCATCATGAAAGGTAAAAGCCCCGGTGTATGCCCCGGTAAAGCCCCGCCCCTCCCCCGGAGGGGGGGTGCGGGGATTCACATTGACTGATGCATTATATATCCACAATGTAAAAAGTATATTTTGTTCGATAAAATTAAATTATAGCAAAATTTAAGAATGATGCTTGATATTGATTTTATTATGAAAAATATTCAATGGGAATTTAACACGAGAAAAAGGAGATGCAGGAGGAGCCAACAAAAATGAAAATTCTGGCTAGATAGCTTGGAAATGATCTAATTAAGAACAGCCGATTTCACCAAAATTGCTATTAGTATACTTTGAGGGAGTAATTGTTTATTTTTTATTGAAATGCATTATTTCACATAGAACAAACTACTGTTTATATCTGATGATTAAAATTAAGCAGCTTTCATATGCTTTATTTATGACAACCCAACCATTGTGTTGATTGGAAAATATTTTATTTCATTAAATAAAATTATTAATTAATTTATGCATAAATTGAAAATTGCTCCCCCCAAATTATACTTAATAGCTAGATAAGTATACTTGGTGATTTTGGTGAAATCGGCTATAGGTTAGAGCCTTTGGATATCAAATTTATTAGGCAAGGCTAAGAAACATGTAGCAGGGTTCCCACTCTTTTGGGAAGACCAAATTCCATGACTTTTCCATGAGTTTCAAGGTCCTGTTTTCGAAATTCAAGGACCCATATTTGCATGGATGATGCTGATGAAACGGTGTCGAGCCTGGAATACACTTGTGTTGGGGAGAGAAGTTACTTCTCTCCCCAACACAAGTGTATTCCAGGCTCGACACCGTTTCATGTAGTACTTCAGTTCTGAATTTACAAAATCCCGATTTGGTGCCAGGTGCCCTTACCACATCAAATCGTTTGGCTCGAAATCACGAAATTGCACTGAACTTTGCTCAACAACACCAATAATTGGACTGGAATCCAAATTCCATGACTTTTCAGAAAAAGAGGCAAATTCCATGACTTTCGCGGCCTGGAATCCATTTTTCCAAATTCCATGAATTTCCAGGAATTGAAGGACCAGTGAGAACCCTGGTGTAGGAATTCCTCGGCTCGCCAAGGGATTCCTACCGTTTCCGAGCAGAGCCTGATAAGCGGGATATCAAGAGACACCAGTATGGTACTCTATTTATCTGGGGTCCGTTTCAATAAACTTCTTACGACTAAGAAGTTTGTATTTAAAGTGCAAAATTGAAAGCCACAATAACATTTTTTCTGGCAGCCGATTTTTGGAAAATATTTCGCGGATGTGGTACATTTAATGACATAAACCTGTAGGTACCAAATGGTAGCATTAGAGAAACACGTTAATGTGGGAAGCAAATTCTCTCTCCCTTTCCCTTTACCTCTCTATCTCTATTTTGACGCTGTAAACTCTCTCTCTCTCCCTCTCGCTCCAGGTACTTTAAACAAGAGGGCCATGATGGCCCTAATTCGCTCACCTGACTCCATGAACACCAGAAGAGAATGTGACATTGAGTTCATGTGTTTTAAAAAAATTGTGCTATTTTTAGATGGCGGTCATCTTGGATTAAGCGATGACTCTCATTTTATCAAATCTGAAAATGCTTCACCCAAGGATCTTAACTTCCTATGAAGTTTGGCCAGCATCGGCCATGTGGTTCCTGAGAAAAAGACGTTCAAAATCTCGAATAAATGGACCTTTTGGCAGCCATCATGGATGTTATAATCATCCGATTCCGACAAATATTGCACCATAGCAATCGCCTCATCGATACCTTTAATAAAATTTGACCCCATGGGCCACGCCCATTTTGACAACTTTGAAAGAGCATTGTACATCGATCATTCCTACCAAGTTCCGTTGAAATCCGGCTAGCGGTTCATGAGAAGAAGATTTTTTAAGAATTAATGCTATTTTTAGATGGCGGCCATCTTGGATTAACGATGACCTCCATTTTAACAAATCTGAAAAGGCTTCACCCATGGACCATAACTTTTAAGTTTGGCTACCATGGGCCAAGCGGTTCATGTGAAGAAGAATTTTGAAATCTCTAATAAAAGAACGACCTTTTGACCTTTCGGCGACCATCTTGGATGACATAACCATCCGATTTCGACAATAAATGCACCAGAGTGATCGCCTCATTGATACCTTCAATTTGATATATGACATGACCATATTCGGTAAAAAATAAAATTTGACCCCAATTTGATCCCACGGGCCACGCCCATTTTTGACACCGGGGTCACCATTTTAACAACTTTGAAAGAACATTGTACATCGATCATTCCTACCAAGTTTTGTCGAAATCCGGTTGGCGGTTTTTGAGAAGATTTTTGAGAATTTGTGCTATTTTTAGACGGTGGCCATCTTGGATTACGTAATGACGTCATTTTAACAATTTTGTAATCCCCCTAGCTAAGGACCATGACCATGAAGTTTGGTGACTATAGGCCCAATGGTTACCGAGGAGAAGACGTTTGAAAATGTTCACGGACGACGGACACATTGCGGTAACAATAGCTCACATGAGCTTCGCTCAGGTGAGCTAAAAACACACCCCTTATCTGATTAATGCAATGGTCCAGACATGGAATATCACTGTCAGATATGTAGGGGTGAAAGGGTTATCGTATATCTGAGACATCTTCTGAGACAAAGTTACTTTAACTCTTTCAATTGTACAGACCTCATTAGGTATGTTTGCAAACAGTATAGATCCAGATGAGCCGGCTCGTAACGAGCCGTCACATCAGCATCTGCACTTTTTGCAGTAATTTTCATATCGTTTAAAACAAAACACCCCCTTCTTATAAATGTCTTAGTGTGAAAATCATTTTGGAATGATTGGACTGGACCTTATTAAATTAACATGTCACAGTCCATTCCACTTATTATATTTAGGGTTAAAAAGGTAAACATCTAACCGTTCGGTGGTCCATCTGGGTGCGGTTTGGGCCGAGCAGCAATCTGCAGCGAATGTGCGAGATACGAGTTGCGCTCGTGCACGTAGACTCTCATATTTTCTGGCTGCTGAGTGTCCAGCTCAGCCAAGTACTCTTCAAGTAATTTTGGGTTCTTTAAATACATCTCTGCCTCTTCTATACTGTATAAATAAACAGTTTGAAAGTTTTTACAATGGACTGTGCTATGGAACGTTTCACATACAGACGTCTATGTCGAACTCGGGCCAAATTTACCCAAATTTTCTGGCGATTGTGAGAGCCAGAAAAGTAAGGTTAACGCCAAATGACAGGGTTCATGTTTGAGGGCGACATGGGCGAAGTGGTCGGTTTTTTCTGGCCAAGTCGCCTTATTTTTCCCGTAGGGGGAAGTCAAGTCACCCTGGAATTTTCTGGATTTTTTTTTTTTTTACTATCAATTGCAGACCCTAGGGGCGAGTGCATGTCATAAATGCGCTAATCCCACCAAATAGGCGTGTAAAATTGGATCGCATCGATTGTTTGATAACCCCTGGTGTGTATTTGCCCGCGGGGTTTCTTTGTTATTGTCGCCTACTTACTATCAGTTTGTTATTCGCGACGCCATGATGCGTATCAACTGATCAGACACGTCTGGGCGCTTAATATTGTTTAACTAAAGCGTTCAAGGAACGTTGATTGAAGACCCGAATTTACGTCATTAAGGCAGGGCTTATAGCTTCATTTAATTCATTGGTCGGCTTCGACTAATTTGATTCGACGACACACGTGAATAATTAGTTTCAAGGTAAATGGGAGGCGACTACTATCGCAGTCTATCGGCATACGACGTACCACTTGAAAGAATCAATAATAGGAATAGAAATATACTCTATTCCAACAGAAGTGTATGTATTGAATAATGTGCAATGGCAGTGTTGTTCTATGGTACACTCAATTGGAAATGAGCAAATTTCTAATACCGAATGAACTAAATAGCCCCTTTCTCCATACATGATTAATTGATTGATTGAATATTGTTGTTTAACAGCATATCAACTGCTAAGGGCCCCTTTCTCCATATAAGATTGATTCAATATTGGTGTTTAACAGCCTATCAACAGCTAATGTCATTTACGGTCGGGTCCATCATATACAAGAACATGTTGATGCATTGAAAACAATAATTTTACAGTTACATGATAGCTGTAAGAAGAAGGTAAATGGACAACAATCTGAAAAAAATATGATTTTTGTCACTTCTCCCTAATTTTGGCTCACTTCTCCCTATTTTGCCAGGAAGGAGAAATGACTTCTCCCTAATTTTTTGACCTAGCTTGAACCCTGAATGACATTTACATGTTTTTTCTGGGGTTTTGCAATAAGGAGCATCACAGCCTGTTTGAGCTTTTATAGAATGTTTCACGTTCAAACGTCTAAACTTGGGCCAAATGAGTTGACATTTACATATCTTTTGGGTTTTTTGTTATAGGAGCAACACAGCCTGTTGTCTTTACACTGTTGACCTTTTATAGACACTGTTTCGCATTCTGGGGCCCGCCTCAGTATACTTCGTACGACCAAGAAGTTTGTAAGTGCAAAATTGGAATTTAGAATAATATTTGTACCAGTCGGTAAAATTTGGTGGATGTGTTCGTATTTAGTGATGTGTTGATGTAGGCAGAAAATGGTAGCATTAATTAGCCACGTTAATGTGAGCAGCAACTTAATAAAAATTGTCGTACAAACTTTTTTATCGTACAAAGTTCAGTGAAACGGGACCCAAACGTCTAAACTCGGGCCCAATGAGTTAACACTTACATGTCTTTCTGGTTTTTTTTCAACAAGGAGCGCAGCCTGTTTGACATTCTTTAGAATGTTTCACGTTCAGACGTCTAAACTCAGCCCATATACAGAGAGTAGAAGGTTAGTACCGTGAATGGGAAAAAATATCTGGCAAGGCTTCGGAAACGGGATGGGCGAGGCTCTGCCGAGCACATCCCGTTTCCGAGCCGCGCCAGATATTTTTCCCATTCACGGCACTAACCTACTATTCTATTTATCCCGTCAACACCTACTAATGGCTTTAAAATGCAAAAAAAATAATCCCAACCACCACACATATTCATACACAGTGATTAGGTCGTATTGACAGGATATCAAAAATGTTTCACGGCACCGTGTTTCACGGCACATACGCACTGTGTTGACAGGATAAAAAAAACCATCACAGCCTTTATAGACTGTTTCATGTTCAAGGGCCAAAATGAGTCGACACTTACATGTCTCTACGGGGTGGTGTTATAAGGAGCATTGTAGTCTCTGTGATCAACTTCCATAAAGTGGATGCTTCCACTCCACGAACCGTGGTGATGTTTAAGGGCCGATCCCCCAACTGTATGCGACATCCTGGTATCTTCTTCGCCTGGTAAATAGAGAATAGTAGGTTAGTGTCGTGAATGGGAAAAAATATCCGGCAAGGCTCAAGAATTTCTTTATTTCTCATCAGAAGTATATGTTGTGACCACTCATTTGAACCGTCTCACCGAGACGGTTCAAATGAGTGGTCACAACATATACTTTGGTTCAGAAATAAGGAAAATAGATAGAGAATAGTAGGTTAGTGCCGTGAATGGGAAAAAATATCTGGCAAGGCTCAGGAAACGGGATGGGCGAGGCTCTGCCGAGCACATCCCGTTTCCGTGCCGCGCCAACACCTACAAATGGCTGTAAAATGCAAAAATGGTATTGACTGGATATCAAAAATGTTTCACGGCACCGTGTTTCACGGCACATACGCACTACTGTGTTGACGGGGTAATAATATTTTACAGAGCTCGAGATAAGGTGCTTATTGGCGTATTTTACACATTTATTTTAGCAGAATACGCATTGATTATCAAAAGTGGGAGCACAAAATACTCAGAGTAATGTGAAAATACGCATTGATTTTCAGTAGTGAAAATACTGTAATAAAGTTGAAAATTTACTTTAAGTTGAGCTGCAAAAAGCAATTTCTTTTGCAGATCAAATAAGTGAACTTTTAAATGTGTTGCTTTATTTAATAAGGAATAAAATAACTCAATAATACATATATAAAAGTAAAATACATATGATTGATTAGAAATCTGGGGTTATAATACTCTTTACATGCAAAACTTATCTGGATCTCTTGAGGTCATAAAAAAGTACTTTGGTTCTCAGATACCGCAAAGTCAGAAAAATCCCTGCGCATCAGAGCATTTTATCGTTATGGAAAAATAAAAACATATTGTAAATTCGCCACATGATCGATCAAAAACACTAACCTGCAAAAATATGTTAAATCCAATGATTTTTCACATCTAAAATGGTTTTATGCTTTATTACACATACCGTATATGTGAACCACATGATCAATTGACATGCAAAATGCATCTG
Source organism: Conchocele bisecta (assembly GCA_029237695.1). Classification (NCBI taxonomy): domain Eukaryota; kingdom Metazoa; phylum Mollusca; class Bivalvia; order Lucinida; family Thyasiridae; genus Conchocele; species Conchocele bisecta. The sequence continues at coordinate 36,057,368 of CM055280.1, forward strand.
GCAACTTGAAAAAATCAGATATTTGTATCAGGTTAACCCTTTCACCAATAAGTAACTGGAATTGACTGATATGTTAATTTTCCGACCAATCCAATCATCACAAAATGACTTTCTGACTACCGGTAGTCCATTTATGAAAAGGGGATGTTTTTGTTCTCAAAAAATATGAAAATTACTTGCAAAAAGTGCAGATCCTGATGAGACGGCTCATCACGAGCCGGCTCATCGGGATCTACACTTTTCTCCAATACCACTAGATACAGGCCTGTGGTGTTGAAAGGGTTAATGCCTGATACGACATTATGTTATCAGTCACTATGTATTTGGCCAATACAAAGATCGTTACCTAACAAAAATCTATGGCAGGGTTTGGACCGAGATAGGAATCCTTGTCAAGCGGCGCGATGTCTCCAGCAGAGCCTCTTCCTAACGCAATACTGGGATTCCCCGTCTCAGCCCCAACCCTGCTATTGATTATTTTTCTAAAACATCGTCCGGAATTTTGCAAAATGCGGAAAAAAGGTCATTTATGCTGGAAATCCTGTGAATATGTGGGATACTCTTGCCATAATAAACATATGAGACACGCCATATGATTGTGTAACTTCGGACATCTGCGTAATTTCATTAAATACGTTTACAAAATTTACAATATTTTACATAAATAACGTAAAAATTTACAGAAAATATTGAAAATTTCGTAAACGTAGTTAATGAAATTATGCAGATGTCCGAAGGTACAAAATCACATGGCGTGTCTTAAATGTTTATTATGCATTATTAGCCAAATGTGGCTATGATCCAACAAGTAGAGTTTCTACAATCCATCAAGTAGAAATGTAGTTATTACGCGGACAAGGATGCAGACGATGAAAAATAAACATGGTCGCCCAGGGAGATAACTAATGATAACATTTTGATCAATAGGGTTCTTCGTCTCGCCATGATAAACTTGTTTAGCAAATTTGGTTCTGATGTGAGAAGTAGAACTTAAGTTATTGCTCGGATAAGGATACAGAATGCAACAGACACGGTGTCGCACCTGCCGAGGCATTTGACCATAACATGATCGTGGCCACGTACTAAAGTGAACATCACAAAAACCCATCAGAGAAGAGCATGAATTAAACACGAAAAAGGTCAAGGTTATGTTAATGACAGCATGAGTGCGTTCCAAATGCTCACATGTATCAAGTGTCCAAATATTGAAATAATCAGTCAAGTAATATAAAAGTTATATCTTTATGAAGAAATGTGTACAAACTTTTTGACATTTGTTGATGCGGACGACGACGACGGAAAAAGCGGCGGCTATAGTGCCGCCTTCTGATAAAAAAATCGCAACAAAAATGATCGCGAAGGGGAGATTAGTCATTCGAAAATATTGCAAAACTGTAAGTGAATGGGTTTAACATCCCAGCAACATCTAAGATCATATAAAGACCGGTTAAAGTTTAAAGTCTTTGAACCCACAACCTCCGGATTGAAAGTCAGGTGTTCTAACGCCTAGGCCACAACCCATCCCTCCGAAAATGTTGAAAATCAATATGTTTTCGTCTTGCTGCGATAAATATGTATACCGAATTTCGTTACGATCTGTAGATTATCTGTGCCTGTACAAGATGAATACGGTACATAATCAATTTATTCAAACGGACGTATAAAAAAACCTACCTCTTCATATGCACATCTCATCTCATCCCCCGGTTTAATGTCTGTTAATTTCTTCACCTTGTTGGTTACTTGTCTCCTTAATACCATCCGCAATCCTGCCTGAAAAGGTCAGTGGAAGAAAAGGGCTAACAAAACAAGGGCATCGTTATTACGAGGCTAACCCCCTCACTGGCAGCCTTGATAATGATAACAAGAGGGCCATTGTGGCCCTATATCGCTAACCTGGTTATTATATATATGCAATAAATCTGAGAGAGCTTTATAAATTCATTATTCCTACAAAGTTTTGTTGAAACCAGTTAGGTGATTATAATGGTAAGACATTGTTTAAAGATTTTTTCCAACTTTATACGGCGGCCATCTTGGATTATGTGACGATCTCCAATTTGAAAAATCTGTAAATATTTCACCGAAAGACAATAACTATGAAGTTTGCCAGCATCGGCCAAGCGTTTAGTAAAAAAGATACTGATAAAAAGATACTGGTCCGATCTTTTAAAAGGCGGCCATCTTGGATGATGTAATCATCCGATTTCGCTAAAAATTGCTTCAGAGCGATCGTCTCAATACCTTCGATTTGATATACAACATGACCATTTTTGGACCCCTAATTGATCCGGCGGGCCCCGCCCATTTTTGATCCCGGGTCATCATTTTAACAATCTGAAACAGCATGGACTATCGATCATTTCTGCCAAGTTTCGTTGAAATCTGTCTGGCGATTCGTGAGAAGATTTTTTTTAAGAATTTTACCTACTTTTCCACGGAGGCCATCTTTGAAAATGCGAAAACCTCCAAATTTACAAATCTGACATGCCCCCACCCATAGATCATCCCTGTGAAGTTTGAACAACATGGCCAAGTGGTTCACGAGAAGAAGCGGTTCACAAGAAGAATTCTTTAATTAAAAGATGGCCGCTAATCATCCGATTTCGACAAAAAAAGCCTTCGATGTGATATATGATATGACCATATTCGGTCAAATGTAAAATTGTAAAATTTGACTCCGCCCGTTTTTGACCCATGTCACCATTATACAAATCTGAAAGAGCGTTGAGTGTCGATCATTCCTGTTAAGTTTCGTCGAAATCGGTCTGGCGGTTCGTAAGAAGAAGATTTTTTAAGAATTTGACCTACATTGTACTTTTCTACGGCGCCCATCTTGGATTATACGATGACCTCTGTTTCAACAAATATGCAACGGTCTCACCCACGGACCATAACTGTGAAGTTTGGCAAATATCGGCCAAGCGGTTCACAAGGAGAAGACATTTCAAATCTGTAATAAAACGATGACATTTTGGCGGCCATATTGGATGATGTAATCATCCTATTTCGACAACACATGCTTCAGAGTGATTTTGACCAACATTGGTCCAGCGGTTCGGGAGAAGAGGACATTTGAAATTTTGGACGGAGGGACGACGACGGACGAAAAGCAGTAACAATAGCTTTGGCTCAGATGAGCTAAAAAGACTTTAATGCATTTGCCTTACAAAACAGGTGAATATAAGTCCTCAGTGACCTTGACCTTGGGCGGTCGGACATGGGTCGTATGCAAATAAAAAAGCACCATCCCGAGAAACACACTGTGGCCAAATATTATCAAAATCGATGAAGTGGTTCATAAGTTAATGAAAAATGAAGGGTGTTACTAACGTACGTATGCACATATGTACATACATACATGGACTAAAGCTTTATACCCTCTTGCTTATGGGCGAGGGAATAATCATCGACTTATTCTCCATCTTCCAGTAACCAGTTACAACTGAAGTGGTCAGTGGAAGAAGAGGGCTAACTCCCTCGTGGAGTTAGCCCTCTTCTTCCATTGACCCCTACAATTGAAAAGGCCAGTGTAAGAATGGATTTACAGTAGTCTGCTGACCCCTTCATTGAATTATGGTGGAAGAAGGGGGCTAACTCCCTAATGCGCTTATCTCTCTTCTTCCGCTGACCACTTGAAAGGGTTAATGGAAGAAGGAGGCTAATTGCCAGAAACTCCGCCTTCTGATTGTGTGAAAAATAAGCTTATAAACATATAAATAATATTAAATATGTATGTATTATATTTTTTATAAAAACACGAGTTGTCAGATGACAACGAAGCGTGCCTGGTGCTGGTTTAGTTTAAACAATTGAATTGGGGCATAATGCGTTCCAGTATTGCATGCATGTAATCAAGTGAAAGTCAGTCGTTAATGACCAGAGCTCTAGATAAGGTGCGTATTTGCGTAAATACCCAATTAAAATTGCCAAAAAACCCAATTGAAATCAGGAGTAGTGAGTATGAAAAAGCAATGACAAATTTGTGGTATCTTTATCATGCTGCAGAAAACAATAAACAGACCACAAATATAGCATATTTTCTTATTTTTCCATGAAAACACATCTTGGTATTTCATTAGAATTGTCTCCAAGGAGACAATTCTAATGAAATACCAATATGTGTTTTCATTTAGAAGCAAACTATTCAATGAGCGCGGTCTGCTGATGTGTAAACAGTTGTGTGATTCTATTTTACACAATTAAAATTTTGAAATACCCAATTGCTTCAGAAATGATGGAGTGACAATACTTAATTACTAATTCCTTATCTGGAGCCCTGAATGACATTAACCACTGTGATATGTGTGACAAATGGCACAAGTATACATTTCCACCTTTGATACGTTTGTGAGCGCACCGAGATTGGGACCTTAGCCTTGGGCTTAGTGGGGGTATGATCATGGATTTTTCACAGCATGATAGACAACCTTTACAGGAAGGCATGTCTAAAATATCGACAGGTGTTGTGGAAGGAAACCAAAAATAAAAGAGATTTCCTCACTTTGATGTTTATGAATGCACTACGATTGTGACTTTGACCTTGGCCATAGCGGGAGCATAACAATTGTGGATTTTCCACATAATGATAGAGAACCATTAGACGAAGGCATGTGTGAAATATCAAGAAGTGGGTGTTGTGTTGTTTATGGCTAATAACACAAAGCAAATAAGAAGTCTTATTCTTATTGTTTAATATATACGGTACATGTATATCAAGCCACACACATACAAGTGTACATACAATCACGGTGGTATAGACTCCGACTCATTGATAGAATGTTAAGGAATGCTGCTGGGCAATACTATGCTATGGACAGGCGCGGATCCAGGATTTCGGGTTAGGGGGGGGGTTGGGGGGGGGGGGGGGGGGGGGGAGGGGGGGGGGGGGGGGGGGGGGGGGGCGTAACTATTTTGCAATACTTGACTATATTATTGAACGCGCTATGGGGGTCCGGCATTCCCCCCGGAATGTTTTTGAAATCTACATCGCATTTCCTGCGTTCTGGTGCATTTTGGAGCAAAAAAAAAACCAATAAACAATAAATTCACAACGCGAACGTGGAAACGTGCCTTGTAAAAAATCTTTACTCGGCGAATTTTAGGGGGGGCGCGCGCCGGGTCAGCCCCCCCTGAATCCGCCCTTGATGGAGTAAATGGATGTAAACAAAGCATTCCATTGGTCAAGAGGTGGGGCCAGTGCTGTACGCTTAGTAATAGCAACTATAGTCTGTTTCAGAGTATTAACCCTTAGACACTATCTTAATTTTGTTGTTGTCTGCTGTTTATTTTCTATTTTCTATTTTCAATTTCCATCATCGAAAACATGCTTTGACAGCACTTTAGAATAACTTACAACATGCATTGACAGCACTTCAGAATCATTTCCATTGGAAATGATTCTGAAGTGCTGTCAAACCATAAAATAAGGCAAAATATAAAATCAACAGCAGACGACAATTGTTGTGAGTAGCGGTCTAAGGGTTAAGGATACACCAGTGGGGTGAAAGGAAACATAATATAACAAATTTCCCTCAACGTTGAGTTTATGAATGCACAAAGATTGTGACCTTGACCTTTGCGTTAGCGGGGGTATGATGATCGTGGTTTTATCACACAATGATAGAGAACCTCAGGCGAAGGCATGTGTGAAATATCCAGAAGTGCGATGAAAGGAAACTAACAACTATCCCTCAACGTTAAGTTTATGAATGCACTAAGATTGTGACCTTGAACTTGGGGTTAGCAGCGGTATGACGGCGTGGATTTGTCACAGCATGATAGAAAAGAATGAGTGAAAGGGATGTGTGAATTATCAAGAAGTGGGGTGAATGGAAACAGAAATGATAACAAATTTCCCTCAACGTTAAGTGTATGAATACACTAAGATTGTGACCTTGACCTTGGGGTTAGCAGGGTATGACAGTCGTGGATTTGAAACAGCATGATAGAGAATAACTAGAGAAAGTGAGCAGGGGCTCACGCATACCCCCGGCCGCCGCCTGTACAGTCAAATAAAAACTTTAACGGAAATTTCTAACTAAGTGACGTTGACCTTGGAGCGGGGGGGGGGGGGGGGGGGGGTAAAATGAGAGAAAGGTATTTGTGAATTATCAAGCAGTGGGTGAAAGGGAACAGAAATTATAACAAATTTCCCTCAATGTTAAGTTTATGAATGCACTAAGTTTGACGTTCGTAGAATTGGTCACAGCATGATAGAGAATCATTAGAGAAAGGCATGTGTGAAATATCAACAAGACGTTTGATAAAAGGAACCAGAAATTACAACAATTTTCAATGTTAAGTGTATGAACGCACTAAGATTGCGACACTGACCAAGTGGTGAGCGGGGGTATGACGGCCGTGGATTTGTCACAGCATTAAGAGAATCATTAGGTTCAGGCATGTGTGAAATATCAAAACATTTGGTGAATGGTGAAAGGAAATAGAAATTATAACAAATTCCCCCCAACGTTAAGTTTTCAGATTTTTGAAGACGGATGGACAGACACCCCTACAGTGGTACATCCACTAAAGAAAGACCACCTAGAAAGACCCCGATCTTGTGGCCGGATGGACAGACTCTGACTACGATGCCGGGGGTATTTAAACTCCTTTTAATCACTTTCAAATAGTTTGGTTGGAAGTATTAGGAATAAATGATATTTTTGGAGACTTTATCAGGGATGTACACTGGGATGGCACTAACATTTGAGCCAGGGATTCCGCAACATGGACATACAACCAGTATATAGAGAATAGTAGGTTAGTGCCGTGAATGGGGAAAAATATCCGGCAAGTCTCAAGAATTTCTTTATTTCTCATCAGAAGTATATGTTGTGACCACTCATTTGAACCGTCTCACCGAGACGGTTCAAATGAGTGGTCACAACATATACAACATATGCTTTGGTTCAGAAATAAGGAAAATAGATAGAGAATAGTAGGTTAGTGCCGTGAATGGGAAAAAATATTTGGCAAGGCTTAGGAAATGAGATGGGCGAGGCTCTGCCGAGCACATCCCGTTTCCGTGCCGGCACTAACCTACTATTCTATTTATCCCGTCAACACCTACAAATGGCTTTAAAATGCAAAACGAGATGGCCGCCGCCCGCATGTCGAGCCCGCCGAGGCATTTGATGGTATTTTTTAAAACTTTAACGCAGATTTCGGACGGACGGATGGACGGCCCGATCGCACGGACGCACGAACACCCGGATGTCATTGTGTGCACTATGTCTCGCTTTCCGCAAGCGGGCTCGACAAAAATAACCCCAGCCACCACACATATTCATACACAGTTATTAGGTCGTATTGACAGGATATCAAAAAAAGTTTCACGGCACAGTGTTTCACGGCACATATGCACTGTGTTGACGGGATAAATCCCGATTTTAAAATAGTGTTGAATGGGATTTTCTTGAAAGTTCAGCGATTCCTCCTAAAAAGCAGGGATCGCCGTGATCTCAGGACATTGTGAGTGTCGACCACGGACATAAACTTTGAAATGGTACATGAATAAAACAAGAGCTCCGCGGAGCAAAATGTCCCGCCTGGCGCAGTTTGATAGTATATAAGGAGCTTGTAATAACCTTGGGGTTAGTGAGCACCATGGGCTTCCTGTAGAATGATGCGGGATGTTGTTACAAATGCATGTATGGAATATTAAAGCATAAACTGAGCGTTAATTTTTCCAAACACGGAAATTTCTAAGTCAGTGACCTTGACCTTTGGGGTTAGCGGGCTGCCCAAGGGCTTTCTGTAGAATGATGCGGGATGTTGTTACAAATGCATGTATGGAATATTAAAGCATAAACTGAGCATTAACTTTTGCAAACACGGAAATTTCTAATTCAGTGACCTTGACCTTTGGGGTTAGCAGGCACCATGGGCTTTCTGTAGAATGATGCGGGATCTTGTTACAAATGCATGTATGGAATATTAAAGCATAAACTGAGCGTTAACTTTTCCAACTACAGAAATTTCTAAGTCAGTGACCTTGACCTTTGGGGTTAGCGGGCACCATGGGCTTTCTGTAGAATGATGCGGGATGTTGTTACAAATGCATGTATGGAATATTAAAGCATAAACTGAGCGTTAACTTTCCAAACACGGAAATTTCTAAGTCAGCGACCTTGACCTTTGGGGTTTGCGGGCCAACCATGGGCTTTGTTCTGTAGTAAATGATGCGGGATGTTGTTAAATTACTAAAATGCATGTATGGAATATTAAAGCATAAACTGAGCGTTAAACTTTTCCAAACACAGAAATTTTCTAAGTCAGTTGAACCTTGGACCTTTGGGGTTAGCGGCACTATGGGCTTTCTGTAGAATGATGCGGGATGTTACAAATGCATGTATGGAATATTAAAGCATAAACTGAGCGTTAACTTTTCCAAACACGGAAATTTCTAAGTCAGCGACCTTGACCTTTGGGGTTAGCGGGCACCATGGGCTTTCTGTAGAATGATGTGTGATGTTGTTACAAATGCATGTATGGAATATTAAAGCATTCCATTGAGGGAAACAGAAGTTACAATGCATTAACCTGAGCGGTAAGTTTTAGAAACAGAGCTAAACGCAAAAACTTAACGTTGAATGCATGTGAAAAGTAGGTCAATGAACCATGAAAAGTAGGTGAAGGTCACATGTGTTCCGTCTGTGTGAGTTGGTTACACCACAGTGTTGATGTATACCAAGTATGGATGTCGTAGGAGTTAAAGTTTTCTGGAAACTGAGCTAAACGCAAAAACTTAACGTGAAATGTTGATGCCGCCGACGACGCCGCCGCCGGAAAAGCTATGCCTATGTCCCGCTTCTGCTAAAGCAGGCGGGACAAAAACCACAGATTGGATATCTGAGACACAGTCACTTTAAACTCAGTGTCATTTTGGGTAAATCGATTCGCCCGAACTGAAGCTTACAAACCATGCTGAAAAGTGGTAGCCGCCTCGTGTCGTCATAGGGCTCCAGTAAATGTTCCCTCTCTTTACACAGCTCCAGCACGATGACATCTGGCTGGGTCCCCTGGATTGTCTACAACACCAGGTGTCTATTTCACCAACATTGCAAAGTATACTTTCCTAGCAAAGTATACTTTGAGGGAGAAATTTTAAATTTTAGGATAAATTTATTAATTTTTATTATACTGAATTTATTACATTATCACAGCCATTTTGGCTGTGATAATGTAATAAATTCAGTATAATAATTCTGCATAGTTTTAATCATCAAATATATACAATCATTAGTTCTGTATGAAATAATGCATTTTGGAAAAATCAATGATTACTCCCTCAAAGTATACTTTGATAGACAAGTATACTTCGCAATTTTGATGGAATCGGCTACAGCATATACATGTATAGAGGATCTCAAATGAGTGGGGGTTTCCCAAAACAAATTGTCAGAGCTCCAGATAAGTTTCATGTCTAAAGAGTATTATACCCCCATATTTCAAATTCAATGCATATTTTACTTTTAACAAGAAATGCGTCTGTCGAACGCGGATGCCACCTGCAGCATATTTGAGAAACTGTGACAAATTGGTTAACCGAAAAGTGTGACGGACGGACAAACGGACGGACGGTCCAAACACTATATGCCACCCGTTTCTTCGAAACCCGGTGGCATAAAAAATAAAAACAACAAGAAATGCGTCTGTCGAATGCGGATGCCACCTGCAGCATATTTGAGAAACTGTGACAAATTCGTTAACCGAAAAGTGTGACGGACGGACAGACGGACGGACGGTCCAAACACTATATGCCACCCGTTTCTTCGAAACATGGTGGCATAAAAAATACACTTATTGACTTATTGGAGTTGCAAAAAGCATTTTCACATAACTTTGAGTATTTAGTACTCCCACTGTTGATAATCAATGGGTATTAATTCTGCTACAATAAGTGCGTAAAATACACCAATACCCACCTTATCTGGAGCATGGTATAGAGGATCTTACATGACTAGGGGTTTCACAAAACAAAATGTATCCAAATAGCTTGTTATTGTGTGACAAGCCAATACAATCATACTAACCCTATATATTGGCACATTGTTGTTGTGGGAAACCGTATATTTATATGTGTTCCCCGCAAAATAAATGGCAGTCTCCGCGAAAGTCGTCGGTCCGTCGGACATGTCCGTTAAAATTGCCGTCGGTCCGACGGTAAACCGGAAGTCGCCAGACCGAATGTCCAACTATGTCCGACTTTTTTTACTTTTTTATTCCAAACTTTAATGAAATCAGCTTCCTTTGGTATGTGCTTCTGGTGCTAGCTAGCTTTTCTTATATTACTGATATACTTAAACTAAAAAGCTCTTAAATATTACACAAAATCAATTTTATTTTTTATAAAACTTTTTTGGTCTGGTAAATTTTTGCCCGGTCTGGTAAAAATTTCAAGTTTACCAGAGCGAATGTCCTGTAACATTTTGGCAGTTTCGCGGAGACTGGTATATTTATATGTGTTTCCCCCAGGAATAAATGGTGTCCAAATATTTAGGATTATTACGGTATGCTCTTCTTATTGGTAGAAATAAATGAATAATGTGACGTTCATGTGATTACCACCCGAGTCCCACCTGGGGCCCGTTTCACTAAACCATGTACGACTAAAATGTCTGTAAGTGAAAAATTATGATAGTCTGTAAATTTCACATTAACAATGTTTTCTTGCAACTAATTATTGGATTTACATTTATTGAGCATAGGATGCAAATGCAGCCTATGCTCAATAAATGTAAATCCTATAGGCTGCAAATGCAGCCTATGCTCAATAAATGTAAATTTGTTCTCATACCATTGCAGGTAACCAGTAAATGATGTTTTATTTATTCTTTGTCGGCTGCGGGGGCCCGTCTGTTGTCACACACTGACATTGTGCATGAAGACACCCCCGTTCATGAGAGAATAATATTAGTCAGTATTAGCGGTTAGTATTTGTACTATTAGTATATTTACCTGTTACATGCGTGCCCATATTTATTCCCCTGCCTGGTCAAGTTTAGTGCCATATAGAATCCTCTCATACAGACGATTCTACCTGACCATAACTTGAAAATACCACTAGTGAATTGTAAATACTTGTATCCCATGGTTATTACATGTAGGCCCCGGCTGATAAATACACCTTTGTGACATACGTCTGCAGTGTAGATCCTGATCATACTGTGCATTCCCACATCATTATATAGTATTATGCAGGCAGAGATTAAACACATGCACGATATAATATCAGTTAAATATTGACCAACGCAGATCATGATCAGACTGCGCAGGCTGATCTGGTACTACGTTGGTCGCACACGTCATAAGGTCTATTTTGTCGGCCGGCGTCATTATTATTGGCGGCTGAACGATTATTATATTTACCTTGTATCTACGGTCTCACTCTGTGTCAGCCATTCATGAATTATACAACTACAGTTATATTGTTCATGAATGCATACCTTACATGAATATAAATCTACACTGTTTGTGAAATAGGGCATTCTGCCGTGAGACGCCAGACAGACCAGTTAGAATTTACATGTGTTTGTAAATTTGTTCTCATACCATTGCAGATCGCAAAATAAACCCTGCAGCCGTCTATACGGGTCGAGTTCAGTTAATCCCCCCCCCCCCCCATCACATTGTGACACAAACATACTTTATTGCACGCAATCAATCGCAGGGCTCCAGATAAGGAATTAGTAATTGAGTATTGTCACTCCCATCATTTCTGAAGCAATTGGGTATTTCAAAATTTTAATTGTGTAAAACAGAATCACACTACTGTTTACACATCAGCAGACAGCAATTATTGAATAGTTTGCTTCAAAATGAAAACACATCTTGGTATTTCATTAGAATTGTCTCCAAGGAATGATAGAGTGATAATACTGAATTACTAATTCCTTATCTGGAGCCCTACATCAAGGTAAGGCTAGACTAAATGGTGTGAAATCGAAGTAGTCTGGTATAAAATATAGTTTGGGTGTTTTGAGGTCACAGACACAGTTTCCTTGCAAACCTTGATCCATTACTACCCAGTTTTACTCGAGGACCATGTTGGGGTGTTTTTAACACCAGTTCTCAGCATATTGGCAACAATTTCCCCATGTTAAATCCCCATAGACATCTTCACGGAGTGAAGATGTCTATGGGAATTTAACATGGGGAATTTTGTTTGTATTTCAATCGTAAGTGTATTGTTTTCATACATCGGCATACTAACAATACACTAGCACTCAGAAAACAATGTTTTTACTTTCCTCGTGTGTCACAAAGCAAATTTCATGACAGACCGTTCCAAGACAGTACCCTTTTGTCTGTTGATCACTCCAGAGCTGCGTTTCACTAAACTTTGTATGACTAAAATGTTCGTAAGTGCAAAATTATGGTAGTCTGTAAATTTCACATCAACAACGCTTTCTTGTAAACAATTATTGGATTTATATTTATTGAGCATAGGCTGCTTATGTAAATCCATTAATTGAAATTTCCAGATGATCCTAAATTTGCACTTACGAACATTTTAGTCGTACAAAGTTTAGTGAAACAGACCCCAAGTGGTATACACGTTGGTAGAGTTTGAGTGTTCAATCTGCATATGTAGAATGGTTTACTGAGGCATGGGAGTGGAACACTATCCCCAATCCTTAAAATTGATTTGAGCAGCGGATTGCGCTGCTATTTGCTAGGGGGGTCTGGGGGCATGCCCCCTCCCCCCCCCCCGAATTTTTGTTCAATTCTAGATGCTCTGTGCTTCATTCTGAGGTATATTTAGCATTAAATAGATCACACATTTTCCCCTGAAAAAATATGCTATAATTAGGAAAAATTGGCAACATAATCCATTTCAATTTAAAATAATACTTGCAACAAGAAGTCAGTACATGTATAACAGGGATTCCGCTGGGGAAAATAAAAGAATCGCCACTTAAAAAAATAAAAAATAATAAACATTTTTTTCTCGAAAATTGTAATTTTTTATCGCCATTCTCAACGGATTTACAATATTCACAAAAGTGGCCCCTGGGACCTCAAATCCGGATTTCGGATTAATCCGGAAATTTCCCATGCCTGTTTACTATAACACTACATGTATTTAGGGTAATGTATCATGATTTTATTGAGTTTTGTCCCTTTAATTCAATATCTATTAACATTATCCATAGCTGTGTAGTGGCTCAATGTAAGGCAGAATGTGGACAGTCACATGGTGGAGTTACATAGCCGCTGTGTGACAACCATTTGTAGTGAGACTGATACACTTATTCAAGCAATATTAAAGTGATATGATGATGAAGAAACTTGTACAAACTTTTTGACATACAAATGGCATACAAGTGTTTCCACAACCATGAGAATGTCAAAAGGTCAAGGTAATGTTAATGAGGGCAAAGGTGTTCCAAATGCTCACATGTATCAAGTGTCCAAATATTGAAGCAATCCATCAAGTATTATTAAAGTTATATGACGATGATTAAACTTGTACAAATTTTTGGACAAAACAAAATGTTTTCGCAAAAATGTGAAGGTAAAAAAGGTTAAGGTCATGTTAATGGCAGTATGAGTGTGTTCCAAATGCTCACATGTATCAAGTGTCCAAATATTGAAGAAATCCATACAGAAATATTAAAGTTATATCATGATGAAGAAACTAAAATGTACAAACTTTTTGAAATTGTTGACGCGGACGACGACAACACAGACGACAACAACGACGGAAAAAACGCTGACTTTAGTCGCACTTTCTGCTACAGCAGGCACGGCAACCATACTAAATTTGTATATTTCACTTAAATTCAGTCTTGATCGGCCATTTGTACACTTGAATTATGGAGGCTATTGAAACCTCTGAAGATATTAACCCTTCCTACGCTGTTGACGAAACTGCCGTCTGCTGTTTTTCATTTAATTCTTAACAGAAAACTGGTTTTGACAGCACATGAGAATCGTCTCCACTGGAGATGATTCTCATGTGCTGTCAAAACCAGGTTTTTGTCGAGAAATATTGAAAATAAAACATTTCCAGCAGACGACAACATTTAATTCAGCGTAGTAAGGGTTAAAGAAAATATACAGTAAACATATCTAAAAACATGACATCATGCTGTTTGGAAACCAATCAATTCCACACAAAGGCATTCCTGTACCTTGATGACATCTTTCACGCTGTTATCACTGAAGTGTGAGACTGCTACCAGGTAAACTTTACTGCCTGACATGGTTTCCAATCGGGTAACGGTTCCTGGAAGTTCGGAGTCAAGTTGGGAACCGGTCAACCGGGTGTTGCCTACGTCTTCATTGTCAGCTTTTCGGCCAGCATTTTCACCTACATAAATATTATTGATAAACATGATAAACTGCTTACCGGTAAACCTTTCAGCCCAAATAACTGGAATGGACGATATTCAGACTAGTCCATTTATAAGAAAGGGGTATTGTATTTTTAAAAATTATGAAAATTTAGACAACACTGCTAAATAGGTCTGTAGTGTTGAAAAGGTTAAAAACAGTAGCTAGTGTAGACCATGATCAGACTGTGCAAGATGCACAGTCTTATCAGGATCTACATTGTTTGCAAAACAGATAAGCTCCATTTCTAGTCACAAATACAGAATGTACACTATAGAAACAAACATAAAAGTATCTTCTCACATGTGGAGTTCCATCTACTGCCACTTAGACCAACCAATATTGGATTGGTTGCAAAATTAACATATCACAGTTCATTCGAGTTACTTAGGGCCGGGTGAAAGAGATTAAACATTAAAGTTGGGGGTGCCATTGATTTAAATAGGCACATGCTTTCTTTACAGGAATAAAATAAGTGTATAATACAGGGATTCCGCTGGTGATCGCCACTTTCGCAATTGGCGATAAAAAATTACAATTTTCGAAAAAAAATAATAAAAAATTGAAAATTGTAATTTTTTATCGCCAATTGTTTATTTTTATCCTATTTTTATCCTAGTGCTCCAGATAAGCTGCGTATTTGCGTAAATACCAAATTAAAATTTCCAAAAACCCAATTGAAATCAGAAGTAGCGAGTATCAAAAAGCAATACCAATTTTAGGGTACCTTTATCATGCTGCAGAAAACAATAAATATACCAGAAATATAGCATATTTTTCTTATTTTCTAAGAAAATACATCCAAGACTTGTTTTCATTTCAAAGCAAACTATTCAATAATTGCTGTCTGTTGATGTGTAAACAGTAGTGTGATTTTAATTTACCCAATTAAAATTTTGAAATACCCAATTGCTTAAGAAATGATTGAGTGACAATACTCAATTACAAATTCCTTATCTGGAGCCCTGTATATGAATGAGGCCACGATCATTGCCTACAAATATAGAGAATATATTAACACCACCACTAAAGTCTTTATAATATTCAAACCTTATAATATTTTGCCTTTATGCAACAGGAAGAGAAAAATATGCACCCGACCCAGGACTCGAACCCGGCACCTCCCGCTTACAAGGCGGTCGCTCTACCGACTGAGCTAAATGGGCACAGATACATATCTTCTCTCCGGAGTTACTAGATCCGTACCGTGACATACTCCCCCACCAAATTGAAATTCGTCCTCGAATTACATATTTTTTGGGATTAGTGATTATCTGTGGGACAATCTCGGAGTATAGGTATCAGTCACGGTCCCTCGTTACGTGCCAAATGTAACAGGAATAGAAAAATATGCACCCGGCCCAGGACTCGAACCCAGCACCTCCCGCTTACAAGGCGGTCGCTCTACCGACTGAGCTAACCGGGCACAGATACAACATTCTCTCTCCGGAGTTACTAGATCCGTACCATGATATACTCCCCCGCCAAATTGAAATTCGTCCTCGAATTACATATTTTTTTGGGATTAGTGATTACATATCCTCTTTGCAATTGGTTATCCGGCGTATTTGATACGTTAGTGACATAAAAATGTCACATTTTATCAATAACTTATTAATAAAGAATATACACTTGCAAAAATGTGTTATTTTACCGTGTCAAGGTGTTTATCTGACATTTACATGTACGTTTTGTAAATTTGAAAGCTTCATTTCGTTATGTTGAATGTTGAACAACAACAAGAGAAAAGATGGCATCCATGGGAAAATGATTTCGCTGTTCTATTATTTTTGGCAATTTACCAGTTCTACATCAAAGACTATTAGTTTAAAGGTATACCAATTATACAGTTTACTAAATTTTGACCGACATGCAACACGTTTGGGTATGCACTTTGTTGTTCACATATTTTGAATGGGTCAAATTGTAGCCGTAGACAACATATCGGAGGTGAATTATTGTAGCTAGTTATCTACATTTATACCGCAACCATTGCTCCATGTAGCATAATAAAGGGGGTTGAATAAATGCTGTTTATATCTGAAGTAACCTAATATATATACCTGAAGTAGCCTAATATACATGAAGTGCTGTTTTTGCCTTTATTTTTTCACCTTTGACCCCTAATCGCGGCCTCTGAATGGTCAGTCTCAACAGTAAATTCAAGATTGTAGCGAATTTTAAAATCGAAATTGCTGTCTGTTCAGTTGAATTTTGTCCATTTTTACAATATATGCGATGTAACCAACGACATGGATATGTCCATTATGATTGCAATGCTTATTATGACAACTGTGTAGTCTAAAACCAGCCAATATTGAGGCTCATCGTAAATAAATCGGAGATTTAATCAGATACAATACCGAATCTACCTAGCGTGGATGCCGCCATTTTGCTTTGAATGACGTCGCTAGATTTGTGACGTATGGCGAGGGAATGACGTCAAAACATGATGTCACGCACGTTCAAACGATTAAGTTTGGTATGCGGTATAAATTAAATACATGATTAGTGCCGTCGAATATAAAATGTATTCGGTTTCGCCCCGACAACTTTAAAAAAATAAACAATAAACAATAAAGCTGTCTCAGGCTCAACCGAATATATTTTATATTCGACGGCACTAACCATGTATTTACTATATATATGTAAGTTTCTGTCATTACTTGAATATTTTAATTTTCATAATAATAACACTCATTTCAGTTGAAAAATATAGAAAACCTTTCACAACTAGAAATGGACGCTTGTCGACAAGCGCATGTGTATCCCCCTCCCCAGATACACAAGTAGTTTGAAAAAAGGGTGTTCGAGTTATGCTCCGGAGACAAAATCAGTGACGGAAAAACAAAGGGAGATAACTAAAGAATTAGTGATGCAAGAGTTGTCATTCTTGCGGGACACACCTTTAGGGTCGTGGTCTATGCATGTGTGAAGTTTCATGAAAATATTCCAAAGGGTGTTCGAGTTATGCTCCAGACACGAAATCAGTGCAACGAAACAACAAAGGGAGATAACTAATAAATTAACCGATGCAAGAGTTGTCATTCTTACGTGCGACACACCTTTGGGTCGTCTTCTATGCATGTGTGAAGTTTAATAAACTAGAAAAATGTGTTCATAGAACACGGATGTCCCACATATCGCTTTGATAATAAATGAGGCCAAATTGCAAGTCAAAATTTTCTTTTACCTGAGCGTTAAAGTTTTTGAAGACACCAAGTATGTGACCTTCACCCTGGGCTTGGCAGGGGCAGGACAAACGTGGATTTGGCACAGGGCGGCTAGATGGACCATTAGACGCAATGCATATATGAAATATGAAGCTGATCCGTGAAAGAAAACAGAAATTATAAGATATTTTACCTGAGCGTTAAAGTTTTTGAAGCACTAAGTATATGATGTTAACCCTGGGCTTGGCTTGGCGGGGGCGGGACGAACGTGGATTTGGCACAGGGCGGTAGAGGACATTAGAGCAACGCATATATGAAATATGAAGTTGATCGTGAATGGAAAGAAAAATTATAAAAAGATTTATTTTCCTGAGCATTAAAGTTTTTAGAAGCACCAAGTATGTGACCTTGACCCTGGGATTGGCGGAGGCAGGACGAACGTGGATTTGGCACAGGGCGGTAGAGGACCATTAGAGCAATGCGTATATGAAATATGAAGATGATCCATGAAAGAAAACAGAAATTATAAGATATTTACCTGAGCGTTAAAGTTTTTGAAGCACTAAGTATGTGACCTTGACCCTGGGCTTGGCGGGGGCAGGACGAACGTGGATTTGGCACAGGGCGGTAGACGACCATTAGAGCAACGCGTATATGAAATATGAAGTTGATCCGTGAATGGAAATAAAAATTATAAGATATTTACCTGAGCGTTTTTTAAAGTGATTTGCACCAAGTATGTGACCTTGACCCTGGGATTGGTGGGGCAGGACGAACGTGGATTTGGCACAGGGCGGTAGAGGACCATTAGAGTAATGCGTATATGAAATATGAAGATGATCCATGATCCATGAAAGAAAACAGAAAGTATAAGATATTTACAAGCTTTGTTAATGTTTTTGAAAGCACTAAGTATGTGACCTTGACCCTGGGCTTGACGGGGGCAGACACGAACGTGGATTTGGCACAGGGCGGTAGAGGACCATTAGAGCAATGCGTATATGCGTGTTCGAGTTATGCTTTGGATACAAAATCAGAGCACGAAACAACAAAGGGAGATAAGTAAACAAGAATTCCGCGGGAATCAGATGCCTCGCCTTGTCCCGCCTTGACCTCGAGCCTGGGCCCGAAAGCAATTTTCACTGGCCCGAACATATTATACAATTATTGACTAGTGAACCATAGAATATCAGATTATATTCTATGGCTCACTAGTCAATAATTGTTTTATTATATGATAATAGTCTGTATATAGCACTTACGACCTTATGCTACTAGAAAAAAATTGAAAAAGAATTTGAAGAAAAAAAATGAAAAAAAAAAATGGAAAAAAAGTTTAAAAATTAAAAATAATAATGCTTGCTACTGGAGCCCAGAATTTTTTTTAATAGTCCTATATTATCTACATATCTGCACAGGTCCACATAATGCCACAATATTTTCAACACAGTTTACGGAATGTAATATAATCATTTACCTGTATAAATTACCTGTAAGTGGTCAGTGGTCAGTTGCACATGCTAGCACATGTACAGGTGAATAGTCTGTATATAGCACTTACGACCTTCTGCTACTGGACAAAAATTGAAAAATAAAAAAAATATGAAAAAAAATATGGAAAAAAAAAAAATGGAAAAAAAAGTTTAAAAATAATAATGCTTGCTACTGGAGCCCAGATTTTTTTTTCCAGTCAAATTGAAAAATAATTTGAAAAAAAAAATGAAAAAAAATAATGAAAAAAAAAAAAAAAAAAAATTACAAAAAAAAGTTTAAAAATAATAATGCTTGCTATTGGAGACCAGATTTTTTTTTAATAGTCCTATATTTATCTACATATATCTGCAGAGGTCCACATAATGCTACAATATTTTCAACACAGTACCCAATGTAGTGATTTACCTGTATAAATTACCTGGTCAGCAGTGGTCAAGCAGTGGTCAAGCAGTGGACATCTGCACATGCTAGCCCATGCTTAGCACATGGTTCTCCCAGTTTCTATTGTTCTCTCTACAGGTAAGGTGTACAGAGCACACGAGAAAAGGTATACAGAGCAGACGAGAAAACAGGTCTTCATGCATTATTGTCCAGTTTGTAGAGTGCGCAAAACAAAAAAGGGAGATAACTGAAAAATTAGCTACGCAAGAGTTGTCATTCTTGTGCGCGACACACCTCCGGGTCGTGGTCTATGCATGTGTGAAGTTTCATGAAAATATTCCAAAGGGTGGTCGAGTTATGCTCCGGACAGGAAATCAGTGAGCGAAAACAAAAAAAGGGAGATAACTCAAAAATTAGCTATGCAAGAGTTGTCATTCTTGTGCACGACACACATTCGGTTCGTGGTCTAATTGAATGTGTTAAGTTTCATAAAAATATTCCAAAGGGTGGTCGAGTTATGGTCAATCAGTGCGCGAAACAAAAAAGGGAGATAACTAAAAAATTAGCTATGCAAGAGTTGTCATTCTTGTGCGCGACACACCTTCGGGTCGTGGTCTATGCATGTGTGAAGTTTCATGAAAATATTCGAAAGGGTGGTGGAGTTATGCTCCGGACACGAAATCAGTGCGAGAAACAAAAAAGGGAGATAACTCAAAAATTAGCTATGCAAGAGTTGTCATTCTTGTGCGCGACACACCTTCGGGTCGTGGTCTATGCATGAAGTTTCATGAAAATATTCCAAAGGGTGTTCGAGTTATGCTCCGGACAAGAAGTGTCTGCGGCGGACGCGGACGCGGACGCGGCGCGCTGTCAAATCCATAGTATCCCCCGACAGTAGTCTGGGGGATACAATTAACTGCCAAAGAGCAAATCAGATGTGATTCGCTATTCTTCAGAGGAATACTATGAGTGGAACGGCACAACCAAGAATCTGGGAGTTTGTTAAAAGCTTAAAGAATGACTCATGTGGAGTAGCCCCTTGAGGGAAGGTGGGATACTCAAGTCAGAAGCCAAGGATAAGGCTGAGATCCTAAACTGGCAATTTTCATCTGTCTTCACAAGAAGAACCATGTTGATCACGGACAGTTATCGTGTGCAATTCCCTCCTGTCACTAGTCAGTGGCTACATTGACTCTCTAATAGGCAACTTGAGGCTCTTTTCTTTTAACCGTACTATATAACATTCTTTTCATCACTATATCGTGCACACTTTCAAAGGTTTTAGTACGGATAAGTTTTTAGGGCTGCACCAGTTTTTATTCACTATGCCTTGTCCACCTAGGTGGATTGAGTAGCTTGGGAGACTTGGTATACTTTCACTTATCTAACACCCCACGCATGGCCAAATAATCAATGTGATCGCTTGCCATTATTGTAAAAGAAGAAGAAGAATCGTAACTCTAGCTACTGTACGCGAGTACATAGTTGCGAAGTTAACTCTTGCAATCTACTCCAGTACTGTCCTTAGGCAGAGTTACGATTCCACGCATAGGATTCCTCTGCAGAATAGCGAATCAGTTCTGATTTGCACTTTAGCAGCAAATTGTGAAAGATTTTCTATCTTGTTGAAGTGAAATGAGAGTTAATATTATGAAAATAACATATTCAAGTCATTATGATATAAATTTACATATGTAGATGACTCGATAAAGTAAATTTTAGCTAGAATCAACAAGTGACCCAGTCAGTGGCAGCCAAATTCAACATGTAAAAGTTAAGACGGGGTCTGTAAATGCAAAAAATAATTTCCTTAACCTTCTACAATGGTAAAAATTGTTTCAAAATAAATGGTTTGTATTACTTTCATAATACTAATATTTTTTTCAGATGGAAAATATCTCAAATATGTGACAATTAACTGCTAAAGAGCGAATCAGATCTGATTTGCTATTTTGCACAGGAATCCTATGGGTGGAATTGTAACTCTGCCTACGGACGATACGGGAGTAGATTGCAAGTTACCTTCAAAATAGTTGCAGCCTGTAACTCTGTGACCCTCTTGTACCATACATACCAGAGTTACAGTTCCTCCCATAGAATTCCCATGCTGAGTAGCGAATCAGATCTGATTCGCACTTTAGAGAGTAATTATATAAACTAATATTTCTATAAAGTAGTTTTCATCCTTGTAGAATATCCAGGGAATAACATTTTTTGAAACTGTCTACTTAGAAACTAGGGTCAAACCAAAACTATTTCATGCAAATTTTTGCTGGTACTGATTGGGTCTCTAGTAGATTCTAGCTTAAATTTACTTAGTAGGTTTTGTGCATTGATAAATTTATGAAATAATTAATGTAATACATGTATGCTAGTTTCATAATATGATACAGCCTTTTAAAACTATTTGTGGTTTAGAAGACATTCCTTCAGAAAGATTTTTTACATTATGTCGTTCTACCACCCGTGGGCATGGATATAAGCTGGCTAAACCACGCTGTACAACATCATTCCGGTTACATCAATTCTCTCAAAGAATAATCAACGATTGGAAATCACGCGCTGAATATGTTGTGAATGCTAAAGACACAAATGATTTTAAGTCAAAGCGGGACCAGTGCTAGAACCATGATATTATATACCAGTTTTAACCATGATATATATGTATAATGGTAACTGGAATTACCGGAAACCTCTTATTTACCGAAAACCACCGAAATACAGGAAACCCCTGTAAATCACTATATAATAACATAAATAAGTGTTTGTTGTGTGATAAATCGTTTGTTTACTATATTATGAGATATATATGCACTAATTACAAACTATTTGTTTGAAATAAAATGAGTTCGGATCCTCTTGTTTGGTGTTTAATTCCAAATTCAGAACGACTGTGAAATTTACCGGAAAACACTCGCAGTTAAGAATGGACAGTACTAATAGTCTGTTCCTCACAAATAATAGATCATAATAGTATCTTAGGCATGGTATAATAATTATTATAATTACTATAATGATTAAATATTGTGTTTCAAATATGATGCTGTCTGATGTAGATAGTGTTATTATTCAAGATTCCAGATTAGCGTGATTATTATATATTACCGGAAAACACATTCGCTGACTCGATTTACCGGAAAACACCTTCGCTGACTCGATGTCAGTGATTTACCGGAAAACAGGTCAGGGGAATATACCGAAAACCATTTTGTATAAAATTCTGTTTGTAACGAGATGTCAGTGATTTACAAGAAACACATGTGTGTACAGTATATGTATGCAAGGCGTCGTAATCGGCCAGTCAGACTCGCCAGGGGGATATACCAAAAAACATTTTTAATATACTAGATGTTTGTGTATGGCATTATATCAGTGATTTACTGGAAAACACGTGCAATGCGTAAGGCATTTCACATGCATGCCAATTTTCACAAACTCTTAGTTATAAATGTTAATTAAATTTCACAATGATATCAATTATGTAATCCAATTAATTAATAGCATCGCCGACTAAAGGTGTAATTCCGTATATCAGTATAGATCATGATCAGCTTGTGACCAGTGTAGATCATGATCATTGATCTACACTGTTCGCTAGCGTATGGAGTGCTATCAGCAGAAAGGGTGCATCTAAAATACAACAAATCACATATGGAATATAATTATTTTACAATACAATAATACAATTTAAACAACATATCCAGTCCCTAGCTATAATAATTAAACACGAATGGCATAGAACATTTCCTTCAGTACGTTTTTCTTGTTGAATAATGCAGCGAGTATAATGTGTGTTAAATTTACTGTTATGTATTTGAATTTCTTATATTTAAGGGTGGGAAATGGCTCGAAGACCTTCCATACCCGGGCATGTGCCCGTAAATGATCAGGCCAATGGCCGTTGGCCCATTTGTTTCCGAATTTACTAATATATGCGATACAGTCGAAATATGTGCATTAAATGAAGGAGACAATGAGGTGGTGAGTTTAACCTAATTAGTTCATTCTCCTATTGCACAATGCCGATATGTCAGACCGTGAAGAGGGCCGAGTGTGCATGCACATGATATATGGATACTCAGCCGTTACATTGTTATATTACCTGCTAATGCTATTAGAGGGTTGGACGAGGCAAGACAGACCAAGCAGAGACGGACCCACGTGATATGGGCAAATGTCGTATATACATGTATATATAGTATATAGTCAGCTTGGGTAATCACGGCGTGAGTAAAAATCATGTCATTTAAAGAGCTTGACATGATTCTGTCTGGCGTAAATTGACTGAAATTAATTAATATAAATTAAATGTCAGACTTATTACCTAATTAATAAGAGTGTGTAAGACCCTGCAAGGTAACATATTTTCACATCTTGCCTTCCAGAATCACCAGATTTAAATCTACATGGTGCAGTGTGCTATATTACATGTGCTAGCATAACAATCTTAAAACATGTTTATATTGTATACAAAATTATAATCGTATACTGCGTCCCATCTTTTTCGTTACATTAAATAAGTGTCAGTGAGATACCCAACATTATTATGTTGATATCAATATGGATGATGGCGACAGTGACACTGGAATGGAAGAATTGCCGGGATAAATCAATCTGTAACTAAACGAAGTTGAAGACTCCGAAAAAAGAGGTATGTCGTACTCTATTATTATTATCTATTATTCGTAATTCCTGTCAAACATAGGTATAATTACATGATCACACATTTAGGATGAGTAATCCAATCAAGTCTTTAAAAGATAATGTTGAAAATGTTCTTGTATCATAACTCTACTGTTTCACAATGGAGTTGTGTCGTGGTCCTTCCACTCGTTGAAGTTCCGATGCCATTGCTGTGCCTTTGATGGGAACATGTACGATTCGAAAGCTGCATTGTCCAGGTAAGACTTGTTTACCAGTTTGTGACCAGTGTAGATCATGATCATTTTAAATCTTGACAATCTCGGTCTACATGCAACTGTGCAGAATTTGTACTAGTTGTATCATTATAGATAATGGTCAATTTATGACCATCGTACATCCTGGTGCAATTTGTATAATGTATGCGATAATCTCAGTGTCTACATTGTTCACGAGTTAATCTCTGTGTAACCCTGAATTTGTTAACCAGTACCACCTACTGTGAAATATTATTGGCCACTTGTCTTTGTGTACTTTAGTGAATATCCCAGCCTAAAGGCGTTAATCATGCCACTCTGTAATGTAGTGTAACTTCACAGAATTTGTTAAACCAGTTGCACCATCTTTATCACCAGTTTAGACACTCTGTTAGCTAGAATAAGTTAAACACCACTTGCAAACCAGATTATGACCAGTGTACAGTACGTACAGTATGACATTTGCAACCACAGTATGCGTTGTGTCTTCTGTGCTGTGCAGTTCTGTGGCTCTTATGTGCTGTGCAGTTCTGTGGCTATGCTGGTACGAAGTGTCATACGGTATATTTTGTCAGCCAGCCGCCTCAGTAGATGATAGTAACATCCATATTATCTTGGCACTTGTCTAGATCATGATCAGCCTGTGACCAGTGTTGATCATGATCAGCTTGTGACCAATGTAGATCATGATCATTGATCTACACTGTTCGCTAGCTGACCAGTTAACGATGAGTTACCTAGTGGCACGTTCTTGATTCCTGGATATTCTGTTAAGAAAGTCGACAACTATGTATCAAACGATTTACCCACTATTATTATTGAGCCATGCACTGTAGATGATCAGGTACCTAATGAGTGCGAATTCCGTGGGTTGCTAGATTCGGGGTTTATAGACACAAACACTGCTGTGAAATTCTTAACAACTAAGAAGTCAGGCCTTGGTAAAATCCCCCAAGGTTTGAAAGAAAACTTTTTTATTATAATCAATAATGACAAGAACGTAGACGAAATAATGACAAGGGACGTGGGACGCATCGAAAGGCACCTCCCCGAAAACTATTTACCATTATCTGGAAGCCTCTTATGAGGTGGTATTGCATTTGCATATATTATAAAATGCTATACAGTATGCAAATAATTTCTATATTACATGTGCTAGCATAACAGCTTAATTGTATGTCATTTTATAATAGCTGCAATGCAAACGCAGCGAATCCATTATCTGGAAGCCTCTTATGAGGTGGTATTGCATTTGCATATATTATAAAATGCTATACAGTATGCAAATACTACAATGACATATTGATCACAATGACGTCAGGGTGTCCGTTAATTTGCGTTAAATATGCGTTAAAGTTTTCAAATACCTAATATCTCTATAACCGTAAGTCGGATTTGCTGAAAACACTTACTCTGATTTACTTCACACTTCAAATAATTATTTATCATCATCCATATTTTCATTCAATATGCCACCCATGCGGCCCACATGCCTAAGATCAGTATGTAAATAATTTCTATATTACATGTGCTAGCATAACACTTATAAAAACAATCTTAAAACATGTTCATATTGTATAAAAAAATACAATTTCAATCGTATACTTCGTCCCGTATCATATTTGAAACACAATATTTAATCATTATAATAATTATAATAATTATTATACCATGACTAAGATACTTTGTTATTATTATACCATGCCCAAGATAC
Organism: Conchocele bisecta; assembly: GCA_029237695.1. Lineage (NCBI taxonomy): Eukaryota > Metazoa > Mollusca > Bivalvia > Lucinida > Thyasiridae > Conchocele > Conchocele bisecta. The sequence goes on from CM055280.1 coordinate 36,083,374, forward strand.
TCTATTATTATTGTCTATTATTTGTGAGGAACCGACTTTTAGTACTGTCCATTATTAACTGCAAGTGTTTGCCGGTAAATTTCACAGACGAGTCGCTTGGAATTTGGAATTAAATACCAAACAATATGATCCAAACACATTTTATTTCTCACAAATAGTTTGTAATTAGTGCATATATATCTCATAATGTAGTAAACAAACCATTTATCACACAACAAACACATATTTATGTTATTATATAGTGATTTACAGGGGTTTCCGGTATTTCGGTGGTTTTCGGTAAATAAGAGGTTTCCGGTAATTCCAGTGACCCTATGTATAATATATACGTATATATCTTACCGACTGTGACATATGAACCACAAACCTGTACCCTAAATATGCTCTATACTGTATAGAGTATATTTAGGGTACAGGTTTCTGCGCTAAGGGAAGGAAATTTCTCCATTTTTAGCCCAAAATCTTGTGGTAATTCTTTGGTTACATGGATTGGTTCATTTTTGCATAGTGGATTATTGGTTACATGCATTGGTTCATTCTTGCATAGTGTATTATTTATTGGTTACATGCATTGGTTCATTCTTGCAAAGTGTATTATTGGTTACATGCATTGGTTCATTCTTGCATAGTGTATTATTGGTTACATGCATTGGTTCATTCTTGCATAATGTATTATTGGTTACTTGCATTGGTTCATTCTTGCATAATGTATTATTGGTTACATGGATTGGTTCATTCTTGCATAGTGTATTATTGATTACTTGCATTGGTTCATTCTTGCATAGTGTATTATTGGTTACATGTACTGGTTCATTTTGGCATTAGTGTATTTTGGTTTCTTGCATTGGTTTCATTCTTGCATAGGTGTATTATTGGTTATGGCATTGGTTATTCTTGCCTAGTTGGTATTATTGGATTACTTGCATTGGGGTTCAATTCGTGCATAGTGGTAATTATTGGTTTACTTTAGATTGGTTATTATTGCATTGTGTATTATTGGTTTGACTTGCATTGTTCATTCTTGCATAGTGTATTATGGTTTACTTGCATTGGTTCATCTTGAATAGTGTATTATTGGTTACTTGCATTGGTTCATTCTTGCTGAGTGTTATTATGGTTCATGGATTGGTTATTCTTGCATAGTCATTTTGCATTAGTGTATTGGTTACTTGCATTGGTTCATTCTTGCTTATGTATTATTGGTTACTTGCATTGGTTCATTCTTGGCATAGTGTATTATTGGTTACTTGCATTGGTTCATTCTTGCTTAGTGTATTATTGGTTACTTGCATTGGTTCATTCTTGCATAGTGTATTATTGGTTACTTGCATTGGTTCATTCTTGCATAGTGTATTATTGGTTACTTGCATTGGTTCATTCTTGCATAGTGTATTATTGGTTACTTGCATTGGTTCATTCTTGCATAGTGTATTATTGGTTATTGTTACTTGATTGTTCATCATTCTTGCATAGTGTATTATTGGTTACTTGCATGGTTCATTCTTGCATTGTGTATTATTGGCATGACTGGTTCTTCTTGCTAGTGTATTATTGGTTACTTGCATTGGTTCATTCTTGCATAGCGTATTATTGGTTACATGGATTGGTTCAATTCTTGCATAGTGTATTATTGGTTACATGCACTGGTTCATTCTTGCATAGTGTATTATTGGTTACTTGCATTGGTTCATTCTTGCATAGCGTATTATTGGTTACATGGATTGGTTCATTCTTGCATAGTGTATTATTGGTTACTTGCATTGGTTCATTCTTGCATAGTGTATTATTGGTTACATGGATTGGTTCATTCTTGCATAGTGTAATACACTATGCAAGAAAGAACCAATCCATGTAACCAAAGAATTACTGCAAGATTTTGGGCTAACAATGGAGAAACTTTCTTCACTTAGAGCCCAGAAATCATCACAGAGGTATAATATTGACATTTACTTCATATTAAAAATACACAAAATTGCTCATAATTAACATTTGAAGTGCGAATCAGATCTGATTCGCTACTCTGCAGGGGAATGCTATGGGAGGAACTGTAACTCTGGTACGTACGATACGGTCACAGGGTTACTGTACAGGCTGCAACTACCATCGCAACTAGCGAGTACATTGTAACTTACAATGTAAGAGCTACCGCTCACAACTATACAGATGCTTAACATTTCCCGAACTAGATATACTCACCATTTGAATTCTGTCCATGTTCATCAAGTTTGGTTTGTGTCGAATACAATTTTCTTATTTTCACGTAACTCGCAGACAACTGTGGGTACTTTTGCATCATTTCTGATGTTAAAACATTGCCATTGGTGCACATTGATGCACGACATGTTTGCGATACTGTAGAAAGGCGTGCTGCATCTAAACAAAATGATTTTAGAAAAATACATTGTTTACGTGGTAACATCCGCATGATGTGTATGTCGTCTGCATCAGATGATCAGTGACAGTCGAGTTGTCAATGTCTTGTCACTGGGCATGGGTTGTTTTTCTTTTCGTCTATTTTACTTTTTAGCAGCTTTATTTTTCACACTGAGAACCTATACATTTACTTTTCTGAAATGTTAACAGTTATGCCCGTATGACAATCCTAAAGCGGTCGTAAATTGGAATGAACTGATCGGTCACGTTTGGTTTTGGTTTTCTGTATATTTTGGGTTGTTGTTGTTGTAGATTTATGGTTGACGTTCGATTCAGCCACTGAGATTTCTGCTTCCGTCGCTACCGAATTACCAGATTCTGGCGAACAAGCTTTAACAAAGCGTCCCAGCGCAGTATCAGACTTTCCATGCGCTGACAATTGTTTATAATCTTGCACTCGCAGTGCCGATTGTCTTTTAGGCCTCGCTGCCTCATCCGCCATCCTTCCTCAACGAAAAGACTGGCTATCTTTTTCTCACACTGCCGACAAATCACCCGGACTCCATTGCAGTTATCACTCAAAATTTCACTAATTATTCTTTTAATGGCCTCTGAACACTCAGTTCGTCACAGGATAGACGAATTTACGGCCGAAACACAGAATTTATAATATTTTAACAAATATTTTGACTATCAGATATCACACCACTGAATTATACAACCTGTAGCACGGATGCGTAAAAATTTAGTATATATATGCATATATCACGTGACTTTGTTCAACCAATGAGCAAAGGTTTACTACGTGTTGCGAAGCGACTAATTTCACAAGAAAAGACTCAATAATTTAGAATAAAGTTAATATAAAACAAGATAATTAAATAAGTATCTATATCGTTGTAGGAAAATACCAATATAGAACTAAATAAAATAATAACATAAGCAAAGACTGTGTCTCAAAATGAATTCTTCACTAAGAAGGTGACAAAATATACACGGAAATGCTAAAAATAGATAACCAACAAATCACACATATTAAAGGGGCGTTCTCAGATTTCAGTGAATTAACTTTTTTATAATATAAAAATTACCCATGCAGTCACTTTTTATGGTGAAGACTAAGAAATAGTTCATAAGTGCATTTACACTAGCTGACACCCGAAAATGCAAATTTTTCATTGGATGTTTTCACATTTAATGATGCGTGCACGTAGGTGCCAATTAGTAACATTAGTTAACCATGTTAATTAATGTGGGAAGCCTGGGTAGAAATTATGGGGAAGCAAATTAAACTTCTAAAAACATTTTTGTCGCAAGAAGCTTACTGAAACGGGCCTCTGATATTTGCCACCAGTATCCTATTTCACCAACATTGCAAAGTATACTTTTCTAGCAAAGTATACTTTGAGGGAGAAATTTTCAATTTTAGGATAAATTTATTAATTTTGATTTACTGAATTTATTACATTATCACAGCCATTTTGGCTGTGATAATGTAATAAATTCAGTATAATAATTCTGCATACTTTTAATAATCAAATATATGCAGTCGTTAGTTCTATATGAAATAATGAATTTCAGGAAAAATAAATGATTACTCCCTCAAAGTATACTTTTCTAGAAAAGTATACTTTGCAATGTTGGTGAAATGGGCTACTGGTCTAACATTTGTTTACTGCTTAGTTAAAGGTACATGCCCACTCAGTAGGCACAACATGTTCTGTATAGGAATTACATTTTAATGACACGCGTTTTGTTAAGCTGCATTTCTTCGCAAAATCGACATAAGTATATGCCTAAGTCCCGATAGTTTTACAATGATGCTAAATATAAGATTAACTTTATTTGTCTCGGAATGGCTCGCGCACAAAAACATTATTCTCAAATCTAAAATGCAAAATTCACATGTTAAACTCGTATGATACAGATATTAGTTTAAACATATTTTATTTGCATATTGTTTACAAGTTCATTGTCAATGTTACTATATACAGTACTATACAAATGGGATTGGATTGAAAGCAAGCTTATTTAAATCCTCTCCCTTACATGCGACTAGATATCATAGGATGCCGAAACCAAGACATTCCTGCCATCAGTTTTAGAACAGTTTATATTCTGTGATAATTGATACTTTCTGGATTATATGTTGTTCTGGTTTCAGCATCCTCTGATACACGGCAATTACATTAAATAAATTAAATTTAAAATTTCCGAAAATTATAGTATTGACACAAATGTACAGACAATATGTTCTATATAATCAATTACGTGATACATGAAATGGGGAAAAAATAAGGAAAGAAGCAAGCCACAATAGGTTTGGTTTCCGGATCAATCAATGTCACTTTCCAGTGCTATACTGAACAGTAAATAATGCATCCGTTATTATAATGTAAGAGGTGAATTCAATATGTTAATGTACATTCAGTATCGCGCTGTCAAGTGATGGTGATTGGTTTCCGGATCAATCAATGTCGTTTGCCAGTGCTATACTGAACAGTAAATAAGGCATCTGTTATTATAATGTAAATGGTAAATTCAATATGTTAAGGTGCATTCAGTATCTCGCTGTCAAGTTATGGTGATTGCCATGGTTTTCGGATCAATCTGTGTCGCTTGTCAGTGCTATACTGAACAGTAAATAATGCATCCATTATTATAATGCAAGTCGTAAATTCAATCGGTTAATGTGTATGCAGGTGTTAATCGAGTATTGTAAGTTCAGTATCGCACTGTCAAGTGATGGTGATTGGTTGCCGGATCAATCAATGTCGCTTGCCAGGGCTATATTGAACAGTAAATAAATCATCCGTTAGTATAATGTAAGTGGTATATTCAATGTGTTAATGGGTGTTCAGTATCGAATTGTCAAGTGATGGTGATTGGTTTCCGGATCAAACAGTGTTGCTTGTCAATCTGATATTTACAGGTTGTCAAATCAGTTTGCATAATAAAGTCTTGTTTTCAATCAATATTGAATGCTACTGTGTGATGATCGTTTCTGGTTTTCGGATCAAGCACGATCACATTCTCACGGCGTATGAAGTCGTTGTATGCTCCATTGTGCTATCTTCCTTTCTTTTATATTACGTTATATTCTAAATGAACACCAAAACCATTACTTTTGAACGTGAAGTATTGGATATCAACATTATTACGAAACAGTGAATATGTATATGCTAGTGCACCATGAACCTATGTAGGCTGGCTGTTATCATCAGTTGTAACTTCTTGTAATATATATATGTGTAACAGGTTGCACTATAAATAAACTATATACCTATACCTATAGTGCATTAAACACGACCCGACCGGTGTTTTGTATGAATAGTCTAACTGATGCGAAAATGGCTTCATTTGAGTTATTGTTAAGTTGTATGTTACCATAGAGTATAGTGTGGAGGGTGGGTTGGCAAAAAGTTTGTATGTCGTCTATTAGTTGGGCTATATGTGCTCCATATTGAGTGCAGTGGAAAAAGAAATGGGTGGCATCTTCAACTTGTCCACAGTTACAGTTGGGCGAGTCAATAATGTTCTTACGATATAAATCATGATTGAGAGAACTGCATTTCGTTCGAAGACGAGTGTGTAATACCTGGACATACCTAGGACCACTGTAGTAGTAGGTTGGGACCTCTCCGGTATTTGTTTTTATTTTGGTTTTAAAACAATTAAGTGATGGGGCGTTCCGTGTGTCATCTGGAAGAGAGTTCCACTCCCGAATAGTGGATGGTAGAAACGAGTTATAATAAAGGGTGGTTCTGGACCGTACAATCTGTATATTCTCAGGGTTTCGTAAATTGTAACGGGACGTATCTGTTTCCGGTGGAAGCACATCGACCAAGTAACTGGGTGAGATGCCATTTTTCATTTTGCAAAATAGGGACAATTTATGGGAGTGACGTCTATTTCCTAATGTTTCCCAGCAGGTGTCTATATATAAGGACTCGATTGAAACAAGCCGAGTGGCACCTGTAGCGATACGTTCTGCTTCAATCTGATTTTTTTTCGACGGCATCCTTCTCATACTGGGTACAATTATCCCAATCGACATCCGCATATTCTAATACCGGCCTAATAGAAGTAAGATACATTATTTCAAGTCATTTCCTATCTAGTATGTATTTTAATGTTCTCATAACATTGATCCTACGCCATGTCTTTCCGGTTATGTAGTCTATGTGTTGGTGCCATGTTCCCTCGTTGTTAAAATACATACATAGATGCTTGTGACTATCAACTTCTGAGACATTAACATTATTCATTAGGATTGGGGGATGTACTTCTCTATTATGTTTAAGTGATATAAGTAGTGATTCAGTTTTCCTTGGATTAAATTATACAAGCCAGGTATTAGACCAGTTAGTAATTATATCAATATCGTTGTTTACAGTCCTGGATGCTGTTGCAGGAGAATCAACAATAAGATATAAACTGGTGTCGTCTGCGAAAAGTCGAATATTAGAGTTTATGTCCGTAACAATATCGTTTATATATAATAGAACTAACAAAGAACCGAGAATAGATCCTTGCGGAACGTCAGCCTTAATTTGGCTCCAGTTAGAATAAACACCTGGTAATACAACCATTTGCTTGCGATTATTAAGATAACTTTTAAACCAGATATTCAAAACTAGTTATAGCCTACATGTCTGTTCCACGTACGTTTTTCTGCCGACGAACATTTGGCAATTAAACAGCTTAGTATAAAAACTATTTAACTGTAAGTACTTTTTCATCAATAACAAAAGAAATCCTCCTTCTATTTTTTGATTTGATGAAATCCTATTCACTATTGATTTTATTGCGAAAAATACAATTTGTCCTGAAGGGTAAAAAACCTCACTAGATAGCTTGGAAATGATGTAACTAATAAATAACAGTTACATTTTGAAAATCTGTCCACAAATTCCAAAAGTATTGAAAATAATCTATCTTTTAGCCCCAATGTAAAATTCCCATAGGAAAATGTTTTTCTCGCAATAAAATCAATAGTTGATTGAATTTCATAAATTTCATTTTTGGGAATGGTGATCGAGGTTTTTGTTATTGATGAAAAAGTACGTATTTTTATTATTAGATTTAATGCTTTTAAAAGCCAAAAATACGTCGGCAGCTAAACGTTGAACAGACAGTAGATGTTGGTTTTACGTTAATGTGTGTATCACTGTTGTGGACATCTCAAAATATATACGTATAATTACATTCAATAGCGGTCAAGCGCAAGCCATACCTACACGTCCTCCGCACCTCCAATTTTACACCCATCATGTCCATTGGCTCCATTATTACCACCGGTACCTCCATGCAGACAGGGGAGGTGTATACATGCGTTATAGGGCGAAAAAGATGCGCACCGACCCAGAATCGAACCGGGACGAACAGGTACACAGTTCCTACCAAGTGTGAGTTATATACAACCGTGATCATAGACTGGCCACAACTGACGTAAGCCGCATAATGGTGTTTGAACAGATTGTCAGTATGTTGGTGTCATATGCATGGGCGGATACAGGGGGGGCGGGGGGGGGGGCGGATTCAAGGGGGGGGGGGCGGACCCGGTGCGCGCCCCCCCCCCCCCCTAAAATTGCCGAGTAAAGATTTTTTACAAGTTACAAGGCACGTTTCTACGTAATTTTGCCAAGTGCCATGTATTCCATGCATTTTTCGGTCGTTGTCTTATTGTTTCAAAATTTAAACGTTTTCAATCAAAAATCGTGTCGAAACATATTGTGACAGTGTCAATATCTTTGCTCCAAAATGCGCCAGAACGCAGGAAATGCAATGCAGATTTCAAAAAATTTCCGTGGGGGGGGGAATGCCCCTAGCCCCTCCCTCCTCCCCCACCCAGCGCTATCCCGAGCTCTGCTCGGTCTACAAAATGAGCTACGCTCGTTCGATAATATAGTGAAATATTGCAAAATAGTTACGCCCCCTCCCCCCCTAACCCAAAATCCTGGATCCGCGCCTTAAATGGGTATTTTGCAGGGGGGAGGGCGTACGATTTTATTTTCACACTTAAATTAAACTTTGAGCAAATACATATAGGCGAGGGGGTGGCGGTATGTGTCCCCGATAAACGACTACTATATATATAATGTCTTCACTGAGGCATCATTCATTAAACTGTTACTGAAGATATAATGGCCGCCGGTGTGTAAACAAACAGGTTTCTGTGTCATTTCTCACCAAGTTCTAACCACTTTTTATCAAAAATACGTGTTCCATTGTTTATTGTATGACATATTGCCAACAAATATGCATTATTTAACATATTGTTCTGGAAAACTATGTTCGCCCATCTCATGTACGCCCGAATTAAATAGGTGTTTGCATGCAATATGTCATACAATAAGCAAAGAAACACGTATTTTTGATAACCAGTGGTTAAAACTGGGTGGGAAATGTCACAGAAACCAGTTTGTTTACACACCGGCGTCCATTGTACTTTCAATAACTATAGAGGACACATACATCCACCCCCTCGCCTATATGTATTTGCTCAAAGTACAAACCTCGTGGTGCTGCTGCAACTCGGCCCGGTCATTTTGAGACCCGTGCACATTTTTTTCGACTCACATAAGGTACCCATGTACCAATCGTATAGACCATCCCCCTGATTTTGGTGAATTTTGGGTAGATTTGGGCGGATGTCAATCATTTGGGGTAAGGCCCCCCAAAAAAATGCTGTGTTCCGGTAACGGCTCCAAAAATTTGTTGGGTATGTACATGTATATAGGCATTTTTTTCCATTTTCATTTTAATATGCATGTCCGTCTATCCGCTCAGGTAAATGTCTTGTGCATTCATCTGCTTGATATTTCACACACGCATTGATTTAATGGTCCTCTACCCCCTGTGACAAATCCACGATCGTCCCGCCCCCGCTAATCCCAGGGTGAAGGTCACATTCATTCGAAACCTTAACGCTCGGGTAAATGTCTTATAATTTCTGTTTCCTAGCACCGATCTGATTGATATTTCACACACGCATTGATTTAATAGTCCTCTACCTATGGGGCGCCATGCAGGACAGGTTAATTATGTGTACAAAACCAATTTTGTCCAGACAAAATTGAGCTTTGTAACACTAAAAATCACAAAATTCAATTCTGTGTCACAAAATTCAATTCTGTCAATTCTGTGTCACAAAATTCAATTCTGTGTCACAAAATTCAATTCTGCATACGTTTCGTATACAAAATTCATTTTTGTTATAAAGGATTCAAGTTTGTAAGACAGAATTGAGTTTTGTGAAGAAAATTCAGTTTTGTGGGACAGAATTCATTTTTGTCCACAAAAATTAGTTTGCGTAGGATAGTCTATGTCATCTCTACGTTGATTGGTTGAGATCGGTCTTAGTCCATTTTACTAGATGGTGGAGTACACTTGCAGGTTTAAATATTTCAATGCGAAAATATAACCCAATATATCAATATTATACTTCTTTATGGACAGTTATTTTGGTTATATTATGATTACAAATGAGTGGTCACACCATATAAGCATATATACTTTGAAGGAGAAATAAGAAAAATATTCAGAATTTTCCCTCAATTATGTAAACAGGGTCAAACATAAAGTAGCCGGGGCATAGCTAGACCTGAGAGCATGCCCACCCATATATAGAGAATACCAGGCTAGTGTATTTTGATATCAAGTTTATCAGGCAAGGCTAGGAAACGCGTAGGAATTCCGAGGCTTGCCGAGGAATTCCTACCGTTTCCGAGCCGAGCCTGATAAACTTGATATTAAAATACACTAGTCTGGTATTCTATTTATCAGGTAACGTTTTATGCTCGAAAATGACATTAGATGACTTCGTATTCTAACAGTAGATCTAACCTTGTGAAACAAATGGTATTGGATCTGTGTCTACTAGTTGCGAAGTTACGTGTTCGCAACTATGTGTCTACATGCATTATTTACAGTATACACCATCTTAGTATCCATGGTATCTACACAAATACTACAAATGGTTTCCTCAAATGGCCCAATACACACATTCTGTTTATAAACACAGACAGCAGTCAGAACACAGGTCACAGCGCGTGTATTATTGATTTAACTGGGGCAGATGTACCTTGCGATACACAATAAATGAGGTCTGTACTCGCGGGAGATCTATATGTACATGAATTATGCGTACAATTATAACGCAAATGAGTTTAAATACGAATGGGTTTGTCAACGTTTGACTGTTTGGAGATAGTTGAAGCAAAATGGCAGAATGAGAAATAAATCATCGGCAGAATGAGAAATGAATCATCGACATTGAATGTGTAGATCGGCGACCGTGACCCATTTCTCCAGTGCAGTTTCTGACCAATGGTAGTCCTTGTTACATGCGTGTGCAGAATTGAATTTTGTGACACAGAATTGAATTTTGTTACACAGAATTGACAGAATTGAATTTTGTGACACAGAATTGAATTTTGTGGTACAAAAGTGAATTTTGTGACACAGAATTGAATTTTGTGGCACAAAAGTGAATTTTGTTACACATAATTGAATTTTGTGGCACAAAAGTGAAGAATTGAGTTTTGTGGCACAAAAGTGAAGAATTGAGTTTTGTCGCACAAAAGTGAATTTTGTGACACAGAATTGAATTTTGTGACACAGAATTGAGTTTTGTGGCACAAAAGTGAATTTTGTGACACTGAATTGAATTTTGTGGCACAAAAATGAATTTTGTGGCACAAAATTGAGCCATGTCCCACTTGGCGCCCCGTACTACCGCCCTGTGAAATATTCACGATCATCCCGCCACCGCCTAGCCCAGGGTGAAGGTCACATACTTGGTCCGTTTGAAACTCTGATAAGTGTCTTATAGTGTCGCGTTCCTCGCATGGATGTGCTTGATATTTCACACCCCATTGCTTTGATGGTCCGCTTTCATGCTGTGACAAATCCACGCTCCTCTGGCCCTCTGTGTTTTCAAAGGTGTCTCCGTTTTCTTTGGCTGCTAGCGGGGGCATTCGTGTTTAATAGTTTAATAAAACTAAACCACAAACAAAATCTAACTGGAATGCCGATAAGAACATCACAATCACATGTAGGCTGCCCAACTTCCCTATGTGTTTCGGATATGTGGAAATTAATAGCGAAATTTTAGTATTTTTCTCGCATTTCATAATACTTCTGTGTTTTATCATAAAACAGTTAACAGAATAATTATTGATTAACCATCACTTTTTATATATTACATCTTTGGCAACCAGTGTAGACCCTGGTCAGACTGTGGATGCACAGGCTGACGTAGATCTATACTCGTTGATATCGCCAATAAAGTGTTCCATATATAGTTTTGGACTTATACACCGGAGCGAAAACAAAGAAGAAGTGGCAATAACTCCAAAATTAGCGACGCGAGAGGTGGTTCTTGCGCGCGACACGTCGTTGACGGTAGCGTCTTTTTGGTATTGTGTAGTCACTTTGAAAGAGAAACACAAGTAATTCACAGTTATTCCGTAAATGTTGTCTACCAATGGTTTCGCATTAGATGGCATACATGTATCATACAAACAGATAAGTATACACCCGCATCGAGTTGTGGGGGGGGGGGTGTATACTGGAGTGAGGTTGTCCACCCGTCTGCTGCATATTTCACACACGCATTGCTGCAATGTTCATCTACCGTCTTGTGCCAAATCCACATTCGTGCCGCACCCGCTAAAACCCAGGGTCAATGCCAGTCACACTTGAAAGACATATACATATTTAGAGGTACCTGGGCCTACACGGGGGTATTCCGCATCGCTTTCTGACAATTCTAGTTATGTTAGTATTTATATACATGTACACACTTGTACGGTTTGTGTGGGATGTTTCCCCGACGCACTACAGACCTATTACGGGGAGAATAAAAACATATCCAAACTTAAAAACAATATTTTTAATTTGTTTGTAAATAAAAGAAAATACGGTCGGTACTATTTCACTGCGGTCGGTCGGATTACCGGGAACATGCCCTTTTGTGGACTACTTTACATAGTTTTGTGCACCTAATAATGCTAATTTTCAATATTTGGCCACTAACATTTCCAACATGCGTTACTTTCATACCGATTATGTCATCAATATTCAACCACAAACTCCAAATTCGGATTATATCGATTCAGGAGACATATGTCAATCTACTCATGCCGATAGAATACGTGAAATGCATTTATCTGCTCCTGCATTTAAGACATTAAAGTCCATAAAATTGCAACATTTTCTAACAATCACTGAAAGCGGAGATTAAATGCGTGGCGCGCCATTTGATTGGATAGCCATTTCCCGTGATGTGTAAAAATCGACTATGACATACCCCGTCACTGTGTCAGCCAATGAACGTCGCGCATTAAAGTTGTAAACACAGTGTGTAATCAAATGTCTCCACTTTGAGAGCTCGACCATCTATCCGTGAATATTTGACGTTTTTCAGACGATATATAAATGTTTGATTTGCATTGGCGGTTCAGGTCTAATACATTAACCTAAACAAACCATTTGGGACCGGTTTTATTGTTATCGGTTAACACATACTGGTTTTATATCCTGGCTCATTTTTATTTACAATTACTTTTATCGGGTACAATACCTCATTTTATTAGGTCTTTGGCCTCGATAAAAGCAGTTTGTAAATCGAAAATGATCCAGAAACCACCCATTATACATACATATAGGAACGATGATAAACATATACATTAATTAAAAAAACACAGCGTGAAAACACTATTCCACAGATAACATCATCCTCATTTTCCTACTTTCATCTAGGTAAGGCTTAATTATTTTAATGTATTTATGTTTTAAGTTTAACAGTACACCTCCACATGAACAACATATCTGGTATTTAGCAGTTGTAACACCACCACATTTTAAGCATTTCCTTATTTTACTTTTATTATTCTTTACTATATAATGGTGGATCTTGCAGAAGTTTGATCTTTTTGCATCGGCGTTGCACCGCCCATATTTGCCAACTAGAACAACATATATTTGTTTCATTTTATTTACAATTAATAACTTTGCATTAAATATATTAGACCATAAAAAGTAATTATAAAAGTAAAAACAATGAGTACCAGTGATGTGAAATAAATTTTACAGCTTCACCGTGACCGTGCAATTAATGATGAACAACTTAGAAAGATGGTAGATGCACTCCTACAAGAAGAACCAAAAACTATACCTGCAAAACCTATACAAACTGAATCTATAACCTTAAACAACTTGCTTAAAATTGATAAACAAAACTATGCACCTGTAATCAATGAACTTAAAGATAATAAAAGCACTAACTTCTTAGAAGTCGTAGATAAACCAAAATGTGGATATTTCAAAGCATACGAAATATATGTTAAAAAATATAAAGACCCCCAAAAACTATTGATTGATACGAAATATATTATAAACGATCAATTTATAGAGCAGTTAAAATTGTTAAAAGGAATAAAATTTCAGCTTGATCTTACTGTAGATTTATACAAAGATGATGGTGAGGAAACAAAACGAACAACAGGTGTATTCTATAGCGAACAATATGCTATCTTGTGATTCATAAAAAAATAAGTGAATTTTACGAACAATCGTCCTCACAAATTCAAAAAAGTATTGCAAATTTCACAAACACGGTTACAGGTATGATGGTTGATCATTGTAATAAGTTCTACCTTAACATTGCTAAGTACGAACCACTAAAAGGCTCTTTTACATGTCTCTGCCTAAAGAAATAGCAACTAAGAAAGCAATCATCAATGTAAAGAACAATGATGATAGATGCCTTATACACGCTATTAACTCAGCTATTAATCCTGTCGCCCGCAACACAGATAGATTATCATCTTACCCAAGTACTGATTTTATAAATACCACTGAAATATATTTTCCTGTGTCCAACTCGCAGATATCACGTAGAGAAACAGAATGATCTAGCTATTAATGTGTATGGTTATACTATTACTGAGAAGAAGAGGAATATATACATATTTCCCTATTACATCTCTGAGCAATACAGAGACATTGAAAAAATAAACTTGCTATTGATGTGTGATGAGGAAGATAATAAAGAAGTTAAGTATCACTACTGTTGGATAAAGAATTTGAACAAACAATTGTATAGTCAACATAAGCATCGTGGTCAAACATATTTCTGTGATGGGTGCCTATATGGATTCGCCAAAGAAGTACTACTTATAAAACATAAGGAGGACTGTGATGGTATTAATAAAATTACTACAATAATATAGATGCATACTGATAGTCATATCAAGTTTAAGAACTTCCACAACCAAATTCCTGTTCCATACGTTATATACGCTGACTTTGAGAGTATAATAAAACCTGTATCAAATAAAGCTGGTGACACGTTTGAAATTCAAAGTGAACATAAAGCATGTGGTTTTGGGTATCATGTTGTTAGATATGATACTGTTGCAAACAATCCTGTAGTATATAGAGGAGAGGACGCAGTAGATGAGTTCTTGAAGAGATTGAAGCGCGAGAGATATAGTATCAATATGAAGTTTAAGAATCCTAGATCAATAGTAATGACAGAAGAGAATAAAAGAGATTATACAAGAGCTACACACTGTTCAATCTGTGACAAGTTACTTGTAAGAATTAATAAAGTTAGAGATCACTGTCACTTCACTGGTAATTATAGAGGTGCAGCGCATAAGACGTGCAATCTAAAACTAAAGATAAAACCTTACTTTACAAAGATACCTGTTGTGTTCCACAATCTAAAAGGATATGATAGTCATCTCATAATGATATTGATATGAAGAATGCACATCTCACACTACTAGCATCATATTGTCACAAACATGATACACCATGTGATGGACTTAATATGTGCGATAATGACACAGAGAACATGATACATCAATATATGGCTAAATAAAACTTATCTAGAGATGAAGCAAATAAAGACCTACTTGCAATTCTTAATGGAAGGACAATGGAACTGAAAACAGATGATCCAGAGCGGTTTATACAATACTATAAGGGAATGCGTGATATCATTGATAGAGTGTGTGAGCTGAATGTGGACTTGCATGAACTGGCAACTAAATCAATCTAAAAAACCAACGTGCAACTACATATAATGTTAAAGGCGCAGCAGTACATCTCCTAATGTGCAATCTAGAGAACAAAGACCTAATGGCTTCATTTGATTATCTAAATGAATGTGGAGTAGAAGTGAGTGCACTTGTATTTGATGCTTTGATGGTTTATAAAGATAGAGTAAAATATACAGATGCAATTATAAATGGATGTGCTAATGCGGTGAGAGAGGTTACTGATTGCGATATTGGATTTATAGTTAAGGAGATGAATGAGGGATATGACTTACAAACAGAAAGTAAAGAACAAGCACAATATTTTGAATTGCTGCGAAAAGAAGTATGTCCATATGAGAATATAGATAGTTTTGACATATTTAATGAAACGCAATTACCATCTATAGATAAGTTATATAGTAGTCTAACAGATGAGAGCATTAGTGATAAGGATTATGAACATGCCCATAAGGTTTTGCAAGAGTTCAATTGTAAAACAATAGGTGATTACCATGATCTATATCTTAAAACATATATTACTCTACTTGATGATGTGTTTCAGACATTTAGAAAGACATGTATGGGAGCGTACAAACTAGATCCACTACACTATTTCACGGCTCCTGGCTTGTCTTGGGGCGCAATGCTTAAACAAACAAAAATAGATCTAGAGTTACTAACACATATAGATATGCACTTGTTTATAGAGAAAGGAATGCACGGTATAATAAGTATGGTTTCCAAGAGGCATGCAAAAGCAAATAACCCTTATGTTGATGGATACAACCAGAAGAAGAGAATAACCATATAATGTATTATGATGCAAACAACTTATATGGTTTTACTTTGGTTTTAAGTGGGTCAAAGAATGTAAGATTAAGAAAGGCAAAGGACTGATTCTTGAAGTTGACTTAGCATATCCAAAAGAACTACATGAAACACATAATGATTATCCACTTGCACCAGAGAAGTTAGCAGTGAAGAAAGAATGGTTATCAGATTATCAGACACACCTATTAGAAGAAGAAAATGTTGCTGATTGTGAGAAACTTGTTCCTAATCTGATGAATAAGAAGAAGTATGTAATACACTATTATAATCTGCTTCTGTATATATCACTTGGAATGAAGGTCACTAAAATACACAGGATATTAGAGTTCAATGAGAAGAGTTGGTTGGAACCGTATATTAGTCTTAATACAGAGTTCCGTAAGAAGGCAACATCTGCATTTGAGAAATACTTCTACAAACTAATGAATAGCTCTGTATATGGTAAGACACTGGAGAACATTAGAAAGAGACTATATATAAAACTAGTACGAACAGATGGTAGTGAGAATGATAAGCTGAGAAAGATAATTGCAAAACCTAACTTTAACATGAGAGTGAAGTTCTCAGATGAATTATTTGCAATACATGTAAACAAAACAAAACTAACACTAAACAAGCCAATCTATGTCGGTATGTCCATCTTAGACTTATCAAAACACATGATGTATGGTTGGTATTATAACACACTGAAAAAGAAGTATGGTTAAAACTGCACCCTGTTGGACACAGATTCATTAATAGTCGATATAAAAACAGAAGATGAATATAAAGACATGGCTGAAATGAAAGATGAGTACGATCTATCTGATTATCCAATTGATAATCCACTTCATAGTGTAACTAATAAAATAATAATAGGGAAGACGAAAGATGAGTGTACAGGAACAGCTATTGCAGAGTACATAGGTCTGCGTCCAAAGTTGAATTCTATGTTACTCCCTTTGCTTTCTTGATGAGTTGCTCGTCCGAAGTATGTAGTTAAGAAACAAATAAACTTTGCCCACTACAGTGATGCATTATTCAATAAACAGAAATACTCTCACAAAATGAATATGATACGATCAATGAAACATACCATATATGGATTAACAATAAATAAAACAACACACTCACCACTAGATACTAAGCGATGGATAGCGCCAGACGGAATTAATACATAGGCGTTTGGGTATCGGCAGGAACAATAAGTAATTCTTCTTTGACAAAACCTCTTTGTGGCGCCGGTGTTCCCAAATAATATACTCGAATACCTTGCAATATAATAATTAATCTTATGAAACACTCTATATTGGATCTGTTGCTCTACGTTTACCTCCACCTTCTTGCTAACCCGGTTGGTATAAATATCTTAACTGGCATCAGGACAGACTGGATAATCCTTTAATTATTTTATTTCAATTTTAGCAGATTTGTTCGTCTCCGAATTTATTGCATTTAGTACACTAGGTAGCCTCTAACACATTCTCTATTTCGTTTATGTGGATTTTCAATTTCTTTTGCATACTGATACCCAAATAATCTTTAAGCCAATGTTCTGTTAAATTTTTCCACTATAGCCTGGTCTCTATGTATTTCTGTTCTACCTCTTCTTATTTTTCTGCATGTTTATCCATCAGTTTTTGTAACAGCTCCCATGAACTCTCGTCCAGGATCTACTTGCAATACTTTTGGATACTCTAATGTTCTTTTATAAATATTTTCAAAAGCTTTAGCAACTTCTTTACTGTCTTTTGAAGTCAACGGGTCAGCGTCCTTATACCTGCTTGCAATATAACCTACAGTCAACGCATGCTTATAAGTTTTACGTTTAACTGTATCATGTGGTAAGAATAATAATTCAGCTTGGTGAACTTCATTCGTAGTAGATACATTACACTTTGGCCGTACTATTTTCTTTGGTGCAGGTAAATAAATCTGCCATATAGCTTGTTTCTTTAAGAAATTCAATGCTGCTTTATTACTTACTTTTGCAGCCTTTGCTAATTTATTTACTTCTGACGAACCTTTCCAGAATACTTTTGGGCTATAATAAAGTTTCTCCATTTATATTTATTTAAGATATATTTATATAACAGTATAATAAAAAAAGACACAAGGAATCACAACTGCATAATTTGAAGAATTGCTAAAAGAGCCAACTTCCTCAGGCATAATTAAATGGGTCGATCTAAATAATTTATACTATTACAGGATTTACAACAAACGAAACAACTTATGGTGAAGCTATGATTCTTACCCTTTCTGATGATACCGAAGTTTGGGCTCCCCAAAGCCTTAAAGGCCGGATTGATAAGTTAGAAGATAAAGGTCCGCCATACTATGTAAGACCACTAGGGTTGAAATCATCTTACATAAATAAGAACAAACAAATGTCATGCTTTTGATTTTGTTTCTATGTAAATTTATTTTGTTCTATTAAAAGAATAAAACAATCATTAACCAATACTTGGTGATTGTTTTATTTTTTTATGCATTGACATTAAAATGGAAATAAAAATTTATTGCCCATTTATATTGTTTAACATATCCGATTTGATTTGCTCTCGGAGCTGTTTGTGTTGTTCAGTAGAAACTTTATAGGCTTTCTAACATCAGCTTTCATTTGTTGATATTTATCCATTTCCTCTGTTATCAGTTTGAATTCTACATCAGATACTCTGCCATCTTCTAACGCAGCAAATACTTTATTTGCAATATAATTAAGTTTTGCCATTGCCAGCATACGTAACTCATCGTGTTTTTCAGCTTTTTTCAGTAGTATTGTATTAATAAATTTACTTGTAAATGCAAATGCACCGCATATACTACCCGCAATGCATATTCCTATAGAAACCGGAAGTCCTACAACAGTTAATAATAGACCAGCACTTGTACCACTCATTACTAGTCATACACTAGTAAATCCAGACTGAACACCATTTAATATGTTCACGGCTCTTATATTTATTTCGTATTGTTTTCCTCGTCCCAACTTCATTTTCCAGTTTATGTTTTAAAGCATTTCTTTCACTAAGTCTATAATTATCAGCCTCAACTGGTAGCTCCGGATACAGTTTACTATTCATTTTGTTATATATATAATATTTAAATATCTAATTCAATTAACACCTCTACAATTGAAATGGAAGATTTGCCACATGTTGCAAGTGAAACAAAATTTAAAACACTTCCAGGGGCAAGTTCGATTAGAAATGGAAATAGTGTACGTGCCGACTTGTGTCATTTATGTTTAGTTAAAGTTGCATTCACATTTGGAGTGTCATTAATACTGATCCCATTGTTTACCTCATCAGTTGCAAAACCCTCTTTGGTGACGCTGCATAAACCCATTCGTAAAACCCTTCCACGACACATCATAGTATAACCACAATTTCTATGAACAAAGCCAGAGGCACCATTTCCAAATGCAAATTCAGTAGAGCCATCACGTAATGGTCCAGACTCTTCAGCCCACACAGTTATTATCCTTTTTATGTTTATTGAACAGCTCTGTTACATTTTTATCTCCCGCCTCTGTATAATCTGTAAGACTATTTTCATCTGCTCCATAAATACTCATTGTTTTTATATAACTTCTAATGTTATTATAAATGACAAATTATGATTGTCAATTACATTATTATTTTCATCTCTAATTTCAAGTCTCAATTCGTTTATATCACCGTTTTGTAGATTTCTATATTCTGGATGTGCAAATGTCACAGTATCTGACTCTCCAAATGTCATTTTGCGAACTGGTATAACACCAATAAAAGTACTCCTTTTACCGTTGAGTAAATTACATGATGTATTTACTTGGTCAAGATAAATATATACAGATTTGTTAACACAATTAATTGGATTAGAACCTGGATAGGAACCTGCACGTAACCAATCAGGATTAATATTAAACACTAGCAAATGAAGAATATCGCTTGGTATGTTCACGTTATATCCCAGATGAATATGTAAAGTACATATTCCGTTGGATTTATTTATAGCCAGTGTTAAGGAAACATTACTTAAAATTGTACTCAACCTATCAAACGAATATAATCCCGCTGGAATTGAAACTTTTATGGCGACACCACTTGTAGAAGACCATACATACTGTACAGCATGTAACAGGTTGTGCCAATCAACCCAGTATGTTAAACTTGCTAAACCTATTTTTTTCGTTTGGAATCGTTATTACCGATACAGTCTTGCAATGTTGCTGTTGTATTTGTTAAAGTTATATTATACATATTTTTTTTATTTTTTTAAAAAATGGCATTCAAATTTAATAAGAATGCAAACTACAATAATAACCATATATATGCTTCGAAAACGGTTCCAATGTTTAACAATGTTGATGTTTATGTTATGAATTTGCTAGGTTTGTGACCTTGACCTTGGGGTAAGGGTTGGGTGGTGAGTCGTGGATTTGCTACAGCATGATAGAGGGTCATCTGAGGAATGCATGTATGAAATATCAAGGTGTTCCATGAAAGAAAACATATGTTATAAGACATTTACACCAACGTTAAGTTTATGAATGTGCTAAGTTTGTGACCTTGACATTGGGGTAAGGGATGGGCGGTGGGTCATGGATTTGCTATAGCACGATAGAGTATCATCAGATGAATGCATGTATGAAATATGAAAGCGTTCCCTGTAATAAACAGAAGTTACACAACATTTACACCAACGTTAAGTTTATGAACATGCTAAGTTTGTGACCTTGACCTTGGGGTAAGGGTTTGGTGGTGGGTCGTGGATTTGCTACAGCATGATAGAGGGTCATCAGATGAATGCATGTATGAAATGTGAAGGCATTCCCTGTAAATAAACAGAAGTTACACAACATTTACCCCAACGTTAAGTTTATGAACATGCTAAGTTTGTGACCTTGACCTTGGGGTAAGGGTTTGGTGGTGGGTCGTGGATTTGCTACAGCATGATAGAGGGTCATCAGATGAATGCCTGTATGAAATATGAAGGCGTTCCCTGTAAATAAACAGAAGTTACACAACATTTACCCCAACGTTAAGTTTATGAACATGCTAAGTATGTGACCTTGACCTTGAGGTAAGGGATGGGCGGTTGGTCATGGATTTGCTATAGCACGATAGAGTATTATCAGATGAATGCATGTATGAAATATCAAGACGTTCCATGAAAGGAAACAGATGTTATAAGAAATTTACTCCAACGTTAAGTTTATGAATGTGCTAAATTTGTGACCTTGACCTTTTGGAAGGGGTGGGCGGTGGGTCATGGATTTGCTACAGTATGATAGAGGGTCATCTGAGGAATGCATGTATGAAATAACAAGATGTTCCGGTGTTCCATGAAATGAAACAGATGTTATAAGACATTTACCCCAACGTTAAGTTTATGAATGTGCTAAGTTTGTTACCTTGACCTTGGGGTAAGGCTTGGTTGGTGGGTCATGGATTTGCTACAGCCTGATAGAGGATCATCTGAGGAATGCATGTATGAAATAACAAGGTGTTCCATGAAAGGAAACAGAAGTTATAAGACATTTACCCCAACGTTAAGTTTATGAATGTGCTAAGTTTGTGACCTTGACCTTGGGGTAAGGGTTGAGTGGTGGGTCATGGATTTGCTACAGCATGATAGAGAGTCATCTGAGGAATGCATGTATGAACTAACAAGGTGTTCCATGAAAGGAAACATAAGTTGTAAGACATTTACCCCAACGTTAAGTTTATGAACATGCTAAGTTTGTGCCCTTGACCTTCGGGTAAGGGGTGGGAGGTGGGTTATGTATTTGCTACAGCATGATAGAGGGTCATCTGAGGAATGCATGTATGAAATAACAAGTTGTTCCATGAAAGGAAACAGAAGTTATAAGAGATTTACCCAAAGTTATGTTTGTGGACGACGCCGACGCCGACGACGCCGGGGGTATGCCATAAGCTCTTCTGCACTTCGTACAGGCGAGCTAAATATGGAAGATCTGTATCGGCGTTGTATTGATTTGCCAAAGTATGCGCATATTGCTATTATCTGCGGCCAAACCGGATGTGGTAAAGCGGAATTTGTCCTCGACCTACTTGAGCTTTCACAGCAACAAGGTGGATATGCTTGAGTATTTGAGAATATAGTTATATTTTGTCCAACTATAGAATGGAACAAGGCTTATAAAAACAGAAGTTTAATAGGTTATGTACGACACCTGAGAGATAAAAAAAAAAGATTGTTAATCCAGTTAGTAGTAATGGTGAAGAGATGTTGCAAGAGCTGTTAAGAATATTTTTTAATAAATATGCTGTAAGTACTACATTATATCATTGATGACTGTTCAGCTACAAAGCAAATTACTAAGAAAAAAGATATGCTGTCACAGCTCGCATTCTCTGGGCGACATGCAGAGCAAAGCGTTTGGGTTATATCACAGAGATATAATTCAGTCTTATAAGACTTAAGAGAACAGACAAAATGGCTGTATATGTTTTATACAAAATAAAGAGATAGTTTTGAGGACTGTTTGAGAGAAAATGATGTTATTCCAACACTGGAGGAAAGAAACAAAATAAGAAAAGAGTTATCGAAAACAAAACATTCTAAGTTGCTTATTATAACTGATCAACCTACTGGGTATAAATTACTTAAGTAATGTTGAATATTTCTGAGTATTACTTAGTCTGGCATGTTTTAACTTCTTAGCTTGTTTTAGCTTAGCTTTGCTGAGTAATTCATAGATACAATTGTTGAGAATTACTTAGCAAATAAGCTTTGCTGAGTAATCTTAAGCTAGCTTTTGAATTAAATAGTAGTAATAGAAAGAATGTTTGTTATATTGATATTTATAGAATTGTTGATTATTATACTTGGCTGTGTTTGGGTTTATTTTAAAATTAAAAACATATTACATACACAAATGGAATGTGACGAGCTTATTGAGACTGATGGGAGTATTGATAATGAAGCCAATATAGACGGCATAAAACAACGGTTATCTTCAATTATTTCAGGGGGGAAATCTATTAAGTATTTGAGTAAAGATATCAATATTTCGCAGCTAGATGATATACCGAATAAAACTGTACAACATATATGAAGCTAGGCTAGGTTCTTCAATGACAAAAACACTTGGGAATACTATAGTAAATGTGTATGCTATGTTAGCTGGTAAAGTTATACCTATACCTGAAGAAAATCAAAGCAAGCGAGTATCTGCCTTGGAGGATGACCCTTTTGTTGAACACGCTCTAACTACGACTTGCTGCGAGTTATACTTTAAGTTCGGTGTATTTCTGGCACCAATTACTACAATGATTACAACAATTAAATATTGTCAATTTAAAAAAAAATATAAAAGATAAACAATGGAGAACAATCAACAGATACCTGAAGAAGAAGAAGAAGTGCCAAAGGAGGAGATTAAACAAGTAACACAGAATACAAAACGGGTGGAATCTGGCAAAAAGGGTGCAGCTGTGCGTAAGGCCAAACAAGAAAGTCTAATACAAATATTATTTCAGAAAACACCTGACGATGAACCCATCACGGTCATTGTCCATAACACAAAATCAAATTTGGCACATTTGATTTCCGGAATAGGGTTAACAGTGGGTGTTTCTTAGGTGGAAATTATTTTGGCCATCCTCTACAGTTAATGATAAGAAACCTATAACGCATACAGTTAATGCAGTTAATCCACACTAAATGGAATAAATTAAACATTTAATTATTATATTAATATAAAAAAAACAATGACAACGATCAATACCGACGGTAAAATAATTGGAAATCTTGTATACCACGCTGCTGTTATTACAGCTTTGGCGATAGCATATGCACAAATAGCAAATCAAATTATGAAACAGGCTGTGCCCAAACTACAGCTTGACGGTTATACTATGGTAATGTTTATGTTGGACATGGGTCTTGCTATTGCTACGAGAGATATGCTTGTTAAACAAGGTATAATTCCAGATAATATTTTGAAGTAATAACATATTATATAAAAAAATGGCGGGAATAGCTGTGATGGTTGGTGTCGCATTGGTGAACATTGGCGTTTACAGGGAGTAATTTCTTATTAGTTCATTTGGGAATGATTCGGCAAATGAGGAGCGCAAACGACACAACGAGGCCGTAGAGAAATTTCAAAAGGCACAGTGGGCAGAAAAAAGAACACAGAGATTAGACTGGATTACTAATGAAATCAGGAAACAAAATCACGCTGCTAAGACGTTTGATGATGTGGACGAAGCTATTAGAGAATATAATGCTGTAACTGCTCCAGGTTCAGGCGCACAACGATTACAATCGTTTGAGAGAGAGCCAACTTTGAGGGATTACTATACACCTTCACAAAGTCAAAAACATAGAGAAATTGTGTTTATTGTTGGCGGAATGGCGGTTATTGGGTTAATTGCGTATAGTTTGGCTTAATTTTAATGCTGGCGCCACCGCATATATGTATCAAGAAACTCCTTGAAGATACGCTTTTGTTAAGTGTTCCATTCAATCCGGCATGCCAAAAAACATATGAAATGATATATTACAAGTTGATATAGTGATGTCTCTTAGATACGATTCTAATGAGCAAAATTGCCCCTGTTCACTGCTTCCTATTATGAAATATGTTATATAAAGGGAGACTACCTATTGCATTTTCAATGACAGCCTGTTTATCTATTATCTTTCATTATACCTGTAGCAAATTTTGGCGGGAATATTCTCTCTGTAGATAACTTATATACGCGGAATGTAGGGGCTCCCTATAGGGCTCGCCGCTTTAATGCAGAAAACTATCTAAACTATCTAAACTTGTTGGTTTTCGTATAATACTCTCATCTCACAATTGCACTGGACGGTGTTTATTTCCAACTGGGATGTATGTGAGATAGTGATTGGCATCTTGGGGGCTTTGCTTCAACGCTACTAATTGGAACATTAGGTCATGTTTTCCCATGGACATAATAGGTTGGTTAACTGTAGATAATATGAGCCGCGCCGCGAGAAAACCTGTCTTCGGCAGTCTGACGACGTCACAAGATATGACGTCGTGAACTTAGCTGACATAATTTCCGCTGAGATTTGCATGTTGCACTCTGGCTTCGAAGTTCCGTTGCTTGTTTCAGAACAATAGGCTACGATACTCGCTCACTGCAAGGCGAGTTGACTCCAAAAGACAACATGCTACCGTAACACTCCCAAAACAAACACAAGGCGGTGTACCAAGCTGATATTGCGGTAACAAATGTCTGCAAAAATGTTAGAGCGGGGTCGGGTCTGACCGGCCGTCGGCACTAACCAGCCCCCCATCAGTAAACACGTTTAAACCTAAGTTTATATATTATATTGCGCATGTGTCGAAAGTTCATTTCCCCGTGAGTTTTAAATTTGCGACAAACAGTGCAGATAGTATTTCCAATACGAATTAAATCGTTTTCCATAGAACAACATCTGCAAACCAAGACTTGCATAACTATGATGTAACACATTGTTGTATACATGCATGTACGTAACACAGTGTTGTATACATACATGTACGTAACACATTACTGTATACATGCAGATTTATGCAGAGTGTGTCTACATATCTGCATATTGGAATACCGATAGTGTAAGTTAAGGCTTGTCACATTCAAATGAAGGTGTTTTTTTACAATTATTATAGGGTTAACTGTATTGTTATTTTGAAATTTGTGTCGTATATCAGAAAATGATAGGTCGGAAAATCTGTTTAAAAATGTTTTCCGACCTATCATTTTCTGATATATACGCCGCAAATTTCAAAATTACAATGCGGTTAACCTATTTCTAATGCACTCCTTTACTGTTTTGCAAACTTTATCGAGTCTCGTTGGAAATTCGTACCGGATTGTAAGCTGGTTGAGCAGGTCATACCGGACGGATCACACAAATAATATTTTCTACGAAGAAAATAGTTTCAACACAATTACAAGATGTTAGCGATTTTTGTATGAATGTATATACGTTTATGTTGCTGATTTCATTATTTTTCCATAATAAAAGCAATAAATACGTCGTTATAATTATAGTTGTCTTATTTACATTGTATGTGAGTTACCCCATGTTTTGGTCGGTCATTATGTGGCAGAGTAAATTGACCGACCTCAAACTTAGTATTGGCGTAGGAATACATATTGAAATAATTTGCGACCGTTCATAAACAATGATATACCTGTAATGTATGACCATCAGCCAATCAGATTGCGTGATATTTATAGAGTGCATTAGAAAAACTATTAAAACGATCAGTAAACAGGACGTCAAAAAGAATAAATCAGCATACCGAATCCGCCGTACCCGCGCACGTTTATACCTGCTGGTACATAAACTTGCCGGTTTGTCTTTGTCGCTTTTCATTTTTATGTATTACTAAAGGACTCAAGCTCATCCGTCTATACATTCATTATTCAATGCCAATATGCTTCTAGTTTGTCAACTTGCAAACTGTTGTAAATGTTGGCGTATATTCTATGTGTGCCGGTAGATACGTAGTTACTGTAACGTCGTTTTGACGTCGTCGCTTTTACGTGACATTTGCTCAAACGACCTGAATAGTGGTGTTGTATAAAATGTAATATCTTAATGAATATTGCAGATATCATGATCAAATAAAAAGCATTCAATTCATAAGACAAATACCATTGTCATAGTAACAAAATGTCAATTTAACCAAACATTTCCCGAAGACATGTTTTCTCATGACGAGGCTCATATGATCCATACAATGTATATAGCGGTGTAAAATCATTTGACACAGTAGTGTTTATCTATAAACAGGTAAATGCACTGGACCTGTTATCGCGTGGTATTTACAGGTGCAACTGCTAAATACCAGATATGTTGTTCATGTGGGGGTGGACTGTTAAACTTAAAACATAAATACAATAGATTAATTAAGCCTTACTTAGATGAAAGCAGGAAAATGAGAATGACATCAGGACACCCATTTTACATATATATATTGTATTGGTTAAAAGTGTACGCGGGTGGAAGCTCCGTTTCTCACTTTGTGAATGACCGTACTTATAAGTGTACTAACTCGTGGGAGGTGACGTAAATTGTATGTTGGTAACAATGCACCCAAACCACCAGATATATCGAAATAACCCATAAAACCTCGAAAAATGCAGCGTTCTTCAAGATCACGTGGTAATAACTGTCTTAAACTCCATTGCTGAAGTTACTTTTACAGATCAGGAGATTGGCCATAAGTGTCTTATACCCGATTTATAAATTTTTGACATCATTTATTGAAAATATTACTGATTTCCGAAATTAATATCGGCGAAAAATGAGAGCTCATATGTGGCTGTGACTGGAGAAATGGGGCTTACGGGTTTTGCCACCAGTATTGACCCAGACCAGGCTGTGCAATCGCACAGTCCCTTCCGGGTCTACACTATTCGCCATTCCATGAAGGAAACGCCCGTCATACGTATAAGAAGCAATATGTAGATCGTTATGAGGCTACAGGAGTAGACTATCTCATCAGCAGCGACATACGTATAACAAGCAATATGTAGATCGTTATGAGGCTACAGGAGTAGACTATCTCATCAGCAGCGACATACGTATAACAAGCAATATGTAGATCGTTATGAGGCTACAGGAGTAGACTATCTCATCAGCAGCGACATACGTATAACAAGCAATATGTAGATCGTTATGAGGCTACAGGAGTAGACTATCTCATCAGCAGCGACATTGTCACACATCCCCTAAGTCCCAGTTATCTGTGTATATCGATCCATTGCACTTTCATTCATATCAGTAACGTAGAAGTTTAGTGTCAGTCTTTAAGGACCCGTTCTATACCTGATCATCATTTGATTCAAATATAAGTGCTTCGTAAATGTGATGGAATATATGTATAACATATATATGAACACTGTCCCGTTGCTGTATCCTATACGGCACATAGGGTGGCCAAGTCGGCACTCTTTGTGCGTTCCAGCCATTAGCCAGTTTCACCTCTTCTGGTGTTTGACAAGAAACTGACAATGTGAAGTAAAACATATTATATAAATTAGCTAATAATACATAGAAACGTCAGGACAATGTGCTCATACCAATTAGTTGGCCACCGCATGTGCCGTATAGGATACAGTAACGAGGCATTGTTCACATATATGTAATACATATATAATACATATATTCCATCACATTTACAAAGCAATTATTTTTTAATCAAAGGATGATCATGTATAGAACGTCTCCTTAAGGTTGTTGTACCCTTCTTGTGGCCCCATTTAAAGGTACATGCCCACTCAGTAGGCACAAAATGTTCTTTATATCAAAGACATCATCTGAGACATTTTCCGGCAAAATAAACATTAATTCACAATTACCCCACGTATTGATTGGCATTATTATACATTTTATATCAGACGGAAATTTCCACACTGGTATCAGGGGCGATAACCGTGTTTTCTTAAACTGTTAACGGACATTACTATTTATTCTCTGTATTTATTTTTTGATGTGCAATGATCATACTTTATAATCTGTCGAAAGTATTATTTCTTCAGGTGACGCATTTAATTAGTGTAAATAATTAAAATATATCATGCCTCATTTGCATATGAAAATATCCTGATACCGCCGCGCGTCACTATCAGTAATATTAAATATTACTAAATGATTATATCTGGTTAGCGGGCACTCGTAATGTTTAGAATTGACACAATTATACACTTATTTAATTCCTATAAAGAACATTGTGTGCCTACTGAGTGGGCATGTACCTTTAAAGTCTATGGAAATGGAATAAAAACAATGACTCATAAACCAGTAGCTACATGCACCGATAAATCATATACATGTGTTCAAATGTCGTTATGCAGATGCTGCAAGCAATGAGATCACACCATATGTTGTTGTTAGAACATAATAATCACATTTTGGTGTTTTACATGTATAATTTGGCTTCTACACATCTATAATTTGAATATTACATGTGTGTGTGTGTACATATGTGTATTGGTAGGAGTAGCTGCATATAGCCTTACGGTAAAGATCACATTCATTTGGTTTATTTATGCAAGTTGCTATTGTTTTATTTATTAGATTTCCATATACTTTACATGGGGCCACAATAAGGGTACAACTACCTTAAGCATGGGTGGGATGAGGGGTGGGATGGCACTGCAACTAGC
Organism: Conchocele bisecta; assembly: GCA_029237695.1. NCBI lineage: Eukaryota > Metazoa > Mollusca > Bivalvia > Lucinida > Thyasiridae > Conchocele > Conchocele bisecta. The sequence goes on from CM055280.1 coordinate 36,112,763, forward strand.
GTGCGGGATGGGGTGGATAATTTTTACTTCCTCAATATCGCGGTGTTGGAGTAAGTGGACTCCTTGACGCGAATTTGGGAAATTATGGTATAACTATATCTTTATTTATACGAAGTTCCGCCAGAAATTGGATTGTATTAGACTGCAGTGGTGGTTGTGGGTTGGAGTGTCCAATCTCGCAACCCACACAATTCAACACCGCAATTTCAACACAAAATTTAACGACATCGTTTACTATGGCATGTCAAACGTTGCTATATTACATATCTATTTTATTATTATTGTATGTTTGTTATTTTTATTCAACTGTTTCGTTATTGTTATTCAATGTTGCGTTATTGTTATTCTATACTTCGTTATTGTCATTGTATGTTCGATATTCTTATTCAATGTTTCGTTATTGTTCTTCAATGTTTCGTTATTGTTATTCAATATTTAGTTATTGTTATTCTATACTTCGTTATTGTCATTGTATGTTATATATTCTTATTCAATGTATCGTTATTCTTATTTAATGTTTCGTTATTATTATTCAATGTTTCGTTATTCGTATTCAATGTTTCGTTATTGTTATTCTATACTTCGTTATTGTCATTGTAAAACTTTTCATTCGTATTGTATGTCATGTGATTGTATAACTATCTTGTTATTCTTATTCGATGTGTGCTATTTTCATCCTTCGGAATGATGTAATGCGTTTCCCTTTGTAACAAGGCATTTCATTGGCTTGTCATAAACGAACGTAGAGCGCGTGTATTCCGAATCGAGGTTACAGAAAATGCTACCACAATATTGTCAAGAACAAGGAATGTCACACATTCTCTTAGTTTATGACAGTTTTGGTAAGTACACACATGTTCCGGAACCACTACACTGCACCAAAGGTGTACGCACAGTCGGCGAAGGCAAATCCCCTGGCCCATGATGGGGAGACATAATAAATATTCGGAACATGTTTGTACTTACCAAAACTGTAGTAAACTAAGAGAAAGTGTGACATTCCTTGTTCTTGACAATATTGTGGTAGCATTTTCTGTAACCTCGATTCGGAATACACGCGTTCTACGTTCGTTTATGACAAGCCAATGAAATGCCTTGTTAAAAAGGGAAACGCATTACATCATTCCGAAGGATAAAAATAGCACACATCGAATAAGAATAACGAGATAATTATACAATCACATGACATACAATACGAATGACAAGTTTTACAATGACAATAACGAAGCATAGAATAACAATAACGAAACATTGAATAACAATAACAAACATTGAATAACAATAACGAAACATTGAATAATAATAACGAAACAATAACGAAACATTGAATAACAATAACAAACATTGAATAAGAATATCGAACATACAATGACAATAACGAAGTATAGAATAACAATAACGCAACATTGAATAACAATAACAAACACGAAACATTGAATAACAATAACAAACATACAATAATAATAAAATAGATATGTAATATAGCAACGTTTGACATGCCATAGTTTACATATTAAAATATATCTGACTGTCAAGATTAATATTATCGGTGAAACTTACTATTATGAAATAGGTAGCTCCCCATGTCACATTTACTTGTACTTGGTTTGTTCAATAAAACTCATTTGAGACACGTCATGTGATTTTGTCTGTAAATGACGTCGAAAGATGACGACATTTTCATAGCAAATGTGGAATAGTACTGTCAAATGTAGATATTCTTTACGGAAAATATCGTACATTTTCTAAATATTTTTGATGAAAAATAGCACATGTTCTCATGTACGAAATCGCATGGCGCGTCTCATTTGTGACTGCTTCGTGCGGCAATGACGCCAGTTTCAAAAATCATGAACTTTTCGTATCGCCCACTGTAACCCAGCAGTGAAGATAATCGGAGTAAATAGCCAAACTGGGATGGTCAGTTCACTCTCATAGAATACTATAGATATCCATTTATTATATACGTACTTTCATTTCCCATTGAAACACAATGGAACGCAAGCAGTCAATATTTATATTTGTCCATACTGACTAGGCCTGTAGCCAGACCTGTTTGAAGGGGGGTCGTTTCGAAGGCCCAAGGGGCCTGAGGTATCTAGGGGAGTCTAAAAAGTGGACATCGAGGCTAAAAAAGTGGACCTCGAGGCTGGGCGGGGGGGGGGGGGGGGTCGTCCGACCGCTCCGACCCCCCACCCCCCTGGCTACGGGCCTGCTGACGTCTCGCGAGTTCATATTGGTCAAGTGCGGGAAGTACGTTTCACGTCCCAAAATAGTTCCTTCTAAATCACCACTAGTTTGTTTATTTTAATTATATTCTGTATATTTTTTTGAAACGCATACAAATTGCGAGTGATGTACGTATACATAAACAGGTTATTTGATTAGTATGTGGATATATATACGCTCGATCAGTAATTGACTAGTCACCATTCCAGTGACACTGGTACAACACTCCACGCTGGCATAAAATGTTTCACGTCGAAAAATGCGCTGGTTTCCTGATGAGACGCCAATCAGCTCTACTTCGAGATATCGCATACTATAAACGCATTTTTCGTCTAGTAACCGGCGCAAATTTTGTCGTCAACCCGGCGCCTATTTCGACGTGAAACATATTACGCCAGCGCGGTGTGCAGCACCAGCGAGCAAACAAATGGATTCTAGTTAATTTGTGTTTTGAAATGCTTTATTCTTCTGCGGATTGTTTCACTAAACGTCGTACGTCTAAAATGTTCGTAAGTGCAACATTATGGTAGTCTGTAAATTTCGCATTAACAACGTTTTCTTGTAAACAATTATTGAATTTACAGTTATTGAGCATAGGCTGCATATAAATGTAAATCATTCAATTGAATTTTCCAGACGATTGCACTTACGAACATTTTAGTCGTACGAAGTTTAGTGAAACGGCCCCCTGGCTTCTTCATTATATGCTTAGGCCCAACTTCCAAACTTCAGTGTCTGAAAAATACAAAATGGTAGTTGCAATCATTCTGGGACTAATATTTTTTTCGATAACATTTAACAATGGGCTTTCTTTTTTTTTCGTGAAATTTGGTCACATCATCAGTATTGATTTTATTGCGAAAAGAACACAACAATTTCCCCATGTTCATGGGGTTCAACGTGCGGAAACTTTTAGAATTTCAGAAATACTGAATCGATTCTCAAACTTTAACTTGTTTTCTCAGTTAGATAATTTCCAAGCTATCTAGCTTAGTTTAGTTTAAACATAGTTTATTGGGCTACAAGTTCTCACAACATTAGCTACAGCCCTTACCCAAGTATTACAACAATACAGCAATTTAACAGCAATGACGATATGCATACAGGTATATATGTACATGGGTAACGACCAATAATCATGCGGGATACATATGTTTGCATAATGTACGAAAGGAAAACTCGGATAGAAAGAGAGAGAAAAGGGGGATAATGAGGGAGGAGATTGGGAGAAAGAATGAAAGTTATGTGTCACAATGTACATATAATATATAACCTCCTTCGTTGATAGATATGTACTGCAGTTGATTTCAGTGTTCGTTATTATCAGGTGGTATCAGTCTATCTAGCCAGGTTTCGGAGTCAATTTCCAAATGTTTACGTTTTTTGACAAATCAATTTTTCGTAATAAAATCAATATTTAAAAAAAATTCACGAAATAAAAAGAAGGCTCATTCTTAAATGTTTCTACAATTTAATATGATCTATTGTTTTTATTGTGTTTGCATAGTTTATATGGCCATACAATTTGGCAGGTTTCGTGAAACAGACTTTAGGGTACATCACGAGCAAGCGATTTTGTCTATGGTGAAGTTGGTAGAACTCCACTCCTTATTAGAAGATATATGATAATTATTAAGTATTGGTTTAAAATTATTGAGTCAGAACCCCATAAATATATCAAACATATATATAATATGATGTTAGATGACATACAAACGTTTCCGAACAAACCAAATTGGGCATCACTTGTCAAAACAATGCTAGCACGCTATGGCTTTTTTCATGTTTGGCTAAGTCAGGGTGTCGGCAATTTAGATGCGTTTTTATCAATGTTCAAGCAAAGATTAACTGACAACTATATACAAGAATGGCAAACACGTCTTAACGAATCTAGTCGTGCATTATTCTATCGCCAGGTATGCGACTTCAAACTTCAGCATTATTTGAAAGACATCACACTATCAAAATTTCGTAACGCTTTCTCGAGATTAAAAGTATCATCTCACCGCCTAGAGGTAGAAGCCGGTAGATGGAATAGAACTCCGATAGAAAACAGAAAATGCACATTATGCCATTGCTTAGAAGATGAATATCACTTTATTATAGAATGTAACATGTATACAGATATTAGAAAAACATATATAAATACTTATTATTGGAGGAGACCGAACATGATTAAGTTTATAGAACTAATGAAATCAGAAAATTCAAAAACTGTCAAAAATTTAGGCATGTATTTATATCAGGCGTTCAGTATTAGAAACGAGAATTTATATTTACATAATTGAGATCATCTTCTCCCAACGCATCTAATGATTATACACATACCAAACAGTATAATTTCCCACGATATACGTGAATACTCATTTAACTCGATATGCTTGATATTTTACGTATATACTGATAATAGTGGTCAAATTATTGTCACACATAGTTATTACATAATTGTGACCATACGCCTGACGTTTTGTATGTGAAAGAAATGAACTTAATTGTTTTGTCTGTGGTATTATGTAAGATGTAGTTGTGCAGTAAATTCAGCATGATTATAATGCCATTCTGAATCCCCAGCACAATTGTTGCATTCCACCACGGGTAATACACTTAAACGACTTTCTACTTATATTTACATCAGTCTTGCTGTTGTCTTTGTCACTATGACATGTTTTGATTTATAGCATGCAATTTTTGTATTGCTTCATGTGCCATATGGCTTAAAGTGTTGTATTTTGAATAAACATCTCCCATTATGTAGACCCACTAACTGGTGTTACATGTACACACCGCCGCGGCGACAAATGTTTCACGTACAAATAGGCTCCGGATTCCTGACGAATTCCTATTCAGCTATTTGCAGAAGAGACTGTATAAACACATTTTCGTCTAGTAACCGGCGCAATAAAATTGCGCCGGTTACTCGACGAAAACTGCGTTTATGCGATTGCTCTAAGTAGAACTGAGTGGCGTCGCGTCAGGAAACCGGTGTATTTTTCGGCGTGAAACATTTTACACCAGGCGCGGAGTGCAGCACCAGTGTGGCTACCACCGACATAATTTGTAACTACGTGTAATACCATGTTACAGTTTTAAAGGTGAGCGTTAGCTGTAGTACATGTTCCACTAACGCGCGTCACTGTTCTACCTTGTATGAGGCAGTGCATTTATACAGTGCAAAACAAAAACAACAAATAGAGTGGATGAATATTTCATTCACATATACAGCCAGAAACACACGTGTAGTTATATTACAGTGCACTGGAGGTTGACTATATATAATCAAAGTACTGAAAGTACTGAACATATGGTACTACAAGAATTCCGCCACGGAAGCGGTGTCGCGCCTGAAAATGCCTTGTCGGTACAAAACAATGTAGTAGCAGGATTTTTGTTAAAGTTTCTGCATTACTTTGACATCGCCATGTTTACTTCTGTTTTGTGAATGAAATAGTTGGCCCCTGATCGAGTATATTAAAACATACAAATGACGTCATTGGGGAAACCGCTGACAAAATGTTCAATGTATGGAAGCCCAAACTTGTTAGAATTTTGTTTTTGTCGTATTTTCAGTACTTGCATTAATATGGGTATTAATCTACGCTGGATGTGTTATACTGTCATTAATTTGTTCCCTGACTGTAATTTATCACTTACTGACTTATTGACCCCCTTCCCTGAACGTAGAATTGACACTCATGTTGGCGTGTATTGGCCACCATAGACAAATGTCAATCAGGCCATTCGGGAATGTCACTAAAATCCGCTGTAAATCCATCGATAGAATGAGGATTAACATCAGTTAGACCCACACGTGCGAGTTGTGTTGCGACACAATTGCGATCATTAAAAAAATCTGGGTCAGTAGCTGTAACCTCTCGACGGAGGTCGCTTCCGGTGGAGAGTATTCGGAGGGGAGTTAACTCTGCCGAAAACTATAGCCTGTTACTAAATTTAGCGATGACCGCATGATTTGTGACGCAAATGGGGGCATCACAACTTGAACGCGCAACAAAATAATCCGATGTATTTGTGTACGTAGAACATCCGTTGTTGATATTGTTCAGTGCAAGTAGTTTATTAATAATATTATTTTCAATTGGCGGTTGCGTATGACAGTTAAACGTTGATTCTAATGCATCGAAAATAGAAAGCACGCATCTAATTGGTCAATTGAAATCACAGCCTATAAAATATGAAAAATCACAGCATATAAAATCTCCGTTTTACCAGTCTGTGTTTTACAACTTGACATATTTATGTAACCCTATGCGCTTTTGTAAACAATGGCCAGCGGCGGGGCTTACAATTATTTCCAAATTAATTTCGGTACATTTTCGGTTATCCATTCTGCCTGCCATATTGACTGACGTGTACAAACCAAAGCGGAAAACAAAATCTAACTACTGACAAACGTGACTTCAGTGTGGTGGCCCTTCAACAAATTCCCCAAAATATTACCCCACCCGCCCAAAATACAGAGAATTTAATAAAGTGCTCAAATGCAAACACAATATGCCAGTACCAGCCTATAACTTTACGAATTCCAATGTGCACATACATGACTACCGGTGGTATACATAATAAACTGTTTTGCAGATGGGTAATCACCTGAATTAGGCGTAAATCCAGGGAAACCCTAGGCCTGTTGACACATGTTGTTGACAATTCCTTTGTAAAAATCACATTAACCCAATGCAGAAATGTTGGCATTTCTTTAAATGAATACAAGCAAATAACTTTTGCAACTACACATATAAAAACAATGCAATTGTTAAAATAAATATTACAGTTGAATAAATGTATAGATGTCTTAGAAAAAGTCCCGTTAATCTCTATTTGAAATGGGAATATTCTTCGGCGGAGCTACATTTCATTAAATTCATTTGGTGTGAGGCGGTTATCTATCGATGACGACAACAACCTGCTGACGTAATGAAAAATATCACTGTTCGTGATATGCTACGACCTTGCAGAAAGCGGGGAGCACACTAGGTGCATTAGAATGGGGATAACCATGCTTTGTTTTTCGATTTGGAGCGGTATGTGGGAGGTTTTATGGTCTGTGAATCAGTTTTACGGCGACGCTAACGCGTCGCCGTAAAACTGATTCACAGACCATAAAAACGCGTCGCCGTAAAACTGATTCACAGACCATAAAACCTCCCACATACCGCTCCAAATCGAAAAACAAAGCATGGTTATCCCCTAAGTAACACAATGCATTTTGTTGTAATGGTTATTCCAAGATATCACTACGGACTAGCCCATCGAGGGGGGTCTAAGGCGTGGCTAACTGTCCGAGGCGAATCCAATACATAGGTTACCGTATGTGATAATAGAGAATACTAAATCCAATTGTTCTGTCTGTAACTGAAACTGGCGCAGGGAGTTATATGCATTTAACTACTGCCTGTTCCACGTTTTGCTGCCGACGAACTTTTGGCAATTAAACACATTCAATCTTAAAAATATATAAATGTAAATGTTTTTCACCAATAACAAAAACATTTACCCTCCCCAAACAAATTATTTGAAGAAATTCCATAAAATATTGATTTTATTGCGAAAAACGATTTTCCTATGGGAATTTAACATTACAATGTACAGATTATTTTTAATATTTTTTTATTTGTGGACCGATTTTCAAATTCTAACTTTTGCTTTCTTTTGTACATCATTTCCAAGCCATCTAGTCAGGTTTCGGAGTCAATTTCCAAACTTTTTCGCTTTTTGACTCCTACCCCACTGCTTCCACCTCTTTTTCCCCATGTTAAATTCACATAAGAAAATCGTTTTGTTCGCGATAAAATAAATATTTGATGGAATTTCATCAAACCAAAACATCGGGGGAGGGTGACTTTTTGTTTTTATTAAAAAATACTTACATTTAAATATTTTGTTAGATTTAATGTGTTTAATAGCCAAAAGTTCGTCGGCAGAAAAACGTGGAACAGACAGTAGAAAATGTGTTCACATACCGCTTTGATAGTAAACAAGGCAAACTTCTAAGTCGAAAAGGGGAAGATAAGGCATGACTCAGGGTCTAATCAAAAATCGAAATAAACTTTGTGCATCTACTCATCATAAGGAAGCTACATACCAAGTTTCATGCCTGTAGCTATGCCGGTTAAACGTTTTACGAGTTACAAGGAAAACTTGCCAAATTCTAAGTTGAAAGGGAGGTGGGGGGGGGGGATAATCCATAACCCGGAGGTCGGATAAAAAAATCGAAATAAACTTTGCGCATTACGGTTTAAACGTTTTACGAGTTACAAGGCAACATTGTCAAATTATAAGTTTAAAAGGAGGAGATAATCCATTACCTGGGGGTCAAATAAAATAATCAAAATAAACATTGCGCATCTAATCATCATGAAGAAGATACATACCAAGTTTCAGGTATGTAGCTAGTACTGTTTACAAGTTTTACGAGCTTCAAGGCAAACTTGAGAAATTCTAAGTCGAAAGGGGGAGATAATCCATGACCCGGGAGTCAAATAAAAAATCAAAATAAAATTTGCGCATCTACTCATCATAAGGAAGCTACACACCAAGTTTCAGATATGTAGCTAGTACGGTTTAAAGGGCTTACAAGTTACAAGGACGGACGGAATGACGGACGGGACGTACGGACGAACAAGGGTAACACTAAATGCCAGCTCCACTATCGTGGCCTCGGAATTTCTACTGTTTCCGAGACAAGCCCAATAAACAGACACTAGTAGGCTCGTATTCTATTTTAATATCAGGTAATGTGTTATGCTAGCTGATGACACCGACGTCGTTCGGTAACGTCATGTGATGCCGTTCGACCAATCAAGCGTCAGTTTTCCATTCGTTGAAACCCAGATATTCATACCAGGGCAATGCCTGATACGACATTGTTATCACTTAGTACGTATTCGGCCAATACAACACGAGTTACCTGATAAATATAGGCATCTGTTTATGTGGGACATGCACTATTGACTGCTATAGACACGATGCACTTCTAGAAATATGACAGTTGTATGGATCTTCCACTGTACTCACTAGTTATAGCAGACGTTAAACTTTGCCTTGCAACCGTTTCGCAGCACAATGATGGTTCCCAGTCCAATGTAAGTGGTGCCACGCTTGCATACGCCATTCGACCTTTCATTGGCAACCCAGACGGCTAAAACTCTATTTTGCGCTTGCTTCACTTCGCAAACCGTTAGCGCCATTTCCATTTTATCCTTGCACGTTACTTGCGTGAACAGGGGACAAGTAGCTGAAATAATTGACGTACGCCATCTGTTATTTCTCTGCCCGTACAGTGGCGTAGGGGGGGGGGGGGGGGGGTGGGGGGGGGGGGGGAGGGGTGTGAATCCCCTAAAATTTGTTTCAGGCGTCTAATTATACTTTATGAGAGAAATAAATAGCTAAACAGAAGGTAGAAACCAATATTTCTAATTATAGAAATTAATTATAGAATAATTATAAGAAACCCTGTTCAAACTCAACAATTCGCACACTCTCGAATAGATCCCGACTACGCCACTGCAGTAGCCAGGTTCTTGCCGAGTGGGGTTGGTGCAAATTAGGATCGAGTTTGGAGTGCGGGAAAATCATCCCCCACACCCATACATATTTATTCAGTCTGTATTCAGTCAGTTCCGTCTATAGTGATTTTAAAGGTATACCTTTCATATATATTGTAATTATTTCCCACAGGAAGTAAAACATTCTTTTGTAAAGGGTGTATTCAATACCACCCCACTCACTCCCCTCTGGATGCGCCACTGCCTGTCAACATATTTCCAGTTACACTGGACACACTGGGTATCCGGATTAGTGGTTCCATGGTTACGCTGGTGGCGTAAGTAACAAGGTTTCTCAAAGAGCCGGGCCCAAGGTAAATAATCCACTTCCGTTTGTTGAAAAAATGGGCGAATGATCTACCTTATAGATAATTAATATCGGAGTAAAATTGGATATGCTTCAGAAAAGGGTTTTATCGTTCATACCACGAAGTGCATGTGGTTATTTCCTGTAACTTACCCCGCCCTTTATCAACTTCACACCCTGTCTGCACATCGATGACGCTCCCCGCACAATCTGCCCCGTCATATGCAGGTCTGGGATTGTTACATTCGCGGCTCCTGTTTCGCGATGTGGTTGTTGCGTGACAGACAGGCGGTGTACAGAGACCAAACGTCGACCAAGACGACCAACCACCATCCCCTGGCAGAACGAAAATTGAATAGAGAATAGAACCTGTAGCCTATTTCACCAAATTGAAAAGTATACTTATCTTGCTAAGTACACTTTGAGGGAGAAATTTTCAATTTAAGGATACATCTATTAACTTTTATTATACTGACTTTTGTTTGTCTGTGATAATGTAATAATTTCAGTATAATAATTCAGCATAGTTTTAATCATCAACTATATGCAGTCGTTAGTTCTATATGAAATAATACATTTCGGGAAATATAAATGATTACTCTCTCAACGTATATTTAGCTACTGTCTGTTTCACAAAATCTACCCAAATTTTACGGCTATATAAACAATGCAAAAACATGATTGTTTTCGATAATATTATATTAAAGCAAAATTTAAGAATGAGCCTTCTTTTTATTTCGTGAAATTTTGTCAAATATTGATTTTATTACAAAAAACTGATTTGTCTATGGGAATTTAACATGGGGGAAAAAGAGGTGGAGGAGCTGTGGGAGGAGTCAGAAAACGAAAATAATTGGAAATTGACTCCGAAACCTGGAAAGATAACTTGGAAATGATCTAACTAAGAAAACAAAAGTTAAAATTTGAAAATCGGTCCAGTATTTATGAAACTCTAAAAATGTCCTCATGTTAAATCCCCATAGACATATTCACTCTGTGAAGATGTCTATGGGGATTTAAAGTGGGAAAAAAAAATTTCGCAATAAAATCAATATTTGACCAAATTTCACGAAATAAAAAGAAGGCTTATTCTTAAATTTTCTTTTAATTTAATATTATCCAAAAAAAATATTGTTTTTTAATTGTTTATATATCCGTAAAATTTGGGCAACTTTCATGAAACAGCCAGTTGATAAGTATGCTGAACAATTTTAGTGAAATCGGCTACAGGGCTCGCAATTATACATACAATGTAACTGTAGAAACTGTAAAACTCTGGCTTATGGGATGTATGACCAGTGCAGCTCCTGATCAAATATCGCACTCCGGTAGCATGGTAACGATAAATTCTGCTTGTTAGAAGCATGACGGGTACCGGTGTTTCAATGATGGAATGGCGGACAGTGCAGAACCTAATCCGACTATGCGGATGCATATAATGATCCATTTTTCCAGTCACATCCACACATATGTGTCGAAATCTTCATAAAAGTTGTTCGAGCGAGGTTGAACTGTGCTCAGTCTCGATCAATCAAACTGCATGGTTTCGAAAACACGACCATAAAGTGATACAAGCATATGGTATCCAATAGTCAGAGCTCCAGATAAGGTGCGTATTGGCGTATTTTACGCAATTATCTTAGCAGAATACGCATTGATTATCAAAAGTGGGAGTACAAAATACTCACAGCAATGTGAAAATACCCATTGATTTTCACATTGAGTAGTGAAAATACTGCAATAAAGTTGAAATTTACTTAGTTGAGCTGCAAAAAGCAAACAATGTTCCCTATTTAATAAGGAATACAATCAATAATATATTTGTGAATGTAAAATGCGCATTGAATTTTAAATCTGGGGGTATAATACTCTTTCGACACAAACTTGATCTGGAGCTCTGAATAGTTGTACATATAATTCTATTACAGCTACATACCCAGTAATGGGGTTTGGGGTGAGTTTACTTATGGTGGGGCGATAATACCACAATGTTTATATGTTATCTCCCTTGAGACAGCATAATTATTATGTCACGAACATTTCTATGGGGGCAGCCATATTGTCGTGCTACGCCTAAATGGCGAGTACGACCAAGAAAATAGTGCCCTGTGCCCACTTATCCTATGGCGCTTTAGTATGTTTTGCTTTGTATCTAAAATTCAACATATACAATTCTCTATAGTTTTGTGCTCAGTTTATAAATTAAATTCTGGAAGATACTAATCAAGACATTTCGTGCGTATGAATAAAGCAGCTATTATCTTTAGGTCTCACGGGATAGTACGGAGCTAGAAGTAAAATGGGACGGACGGACGGGCGGACGGACGGACGGACGGACGGACGCACGGACGGACGTTCTTACATTAGGGTACTTATGTGGCTTATCACATGTTAAATATTAGCCACATAAAAAGATTTTTAGCCACATAAAACGATTTTTTAGGTGGCTAATTGTAACCAACCCTATCCTTTAACAAGTCCATAACCCTGTGGGGCTAGCCACATAAGTACCCTAATGTGTGCCCGGACGGACGGACGGACGACGGACGGACACGGACACGGACGGACAAGTTTATAACGCGGGTTACCATTACGGTTAGCTCACGGTCCTATATGTATAATGATGATACAGTGGAACTCCTCTAAACCGGACATAGAAAAAGGTGAGTGGTGCTTAATTTTGATGGGTTACATTGCCATTTATCTCTGATGATACTGTATGTTCGTGATCACAAAGCACCGACGCGTGTCTTGGAGTAGTCATATGCCTGTTATACAGTGGTACCTCTCTAAACCGGACACCCTGGTGACCTCACAGGGTGTCCGGTTTAGAGAGGTTCCACTGTACTTACATTCATTCGATAGTTTACAAGCTCAGCTTGGGCTACTTTATTTACCGAAATGTCGCAAATTAATATAGCAGTCATTTGTATTTAATTGTCATGGGAGACTAGTTGAATGGTTCTCCCAGTCAAACGTCACCACCGTCAGATTACGAACAATCGAGCGTCATATTGTGGTCGTGTTCAACTTAGCAGACCGCAGTGTAATACGTATACGAGTCATGCGCAGACGAGATAGACTGGTGTCAGCTGCGAAAGTGAAATGGGTTAGACAATACGAAATGGTGCGAAGTAGTCTGGGGGCGTTATGAGGTCACAGACCTAGTTTGCTTGCAAATCGTGATCTATTTCTACCCAGTTTCACTTGAGGAACATTTTGGGGTGCTGTTAACACCAGTTTTCAGTATATTTGTAGCATTTAAAAGAAAATACTGAACCTATTGGTCATGTGATGTAAACAGAGTTTCCGTGGCCAAATAATGTAAACAATATTGGGGGATATGACGAGGTTGGATTTTTCTTTCTTATGAGTAAGTGAACCTATTGTTTTATTCATGCAGAACCAGTACAGACTCTGACTGCAGGTCATGTATAAGTAGGCCCCACTGTATCCATACGAATAGTGAAAGTATGAGAGACTGGCCTTATTGGATGGCATTCGGTTAAATTATATAGTACAACTATTCGGTGTGGTCTAACCAATAGACATGCATAGTAACACCAATTATACTCCCACTTTTGAAAATCAATGCCTATTCAGCTAAAATAATTGCGTGCATACTAAATGGTGCAAAAACGCCAAGGAGATATGCAAAAGCAGTCCGGCATACAAATAGTCCGGGTGGTTTGAGGTCACAGACACAGTTTGCTTGATCCATTACTGCCCAAATCAACTCGGGAAACATGTTGGGGAGGATGGGAGGGGGGAGGGGGGGGGGGTGTTTAACTCAAGTAGGTTTTAAAATTTAAAAAAAAATAACCTTTTGGTCACGTGATGTAAACACATTTGCAGTTGCCAAATAATGTAAACAATTTTCGGGACCATGACATTGTTGAATTGTCTTTCTTATGAGTAAGTGAACATAATATTATTCATGCAGCCACAGACAGTGGAGACAGGCTAAATGTAGAATTAGGTCCCAAAGCATCCATGATAACAGTGAAAGTAGGAGAGACTGGCCTTATTGGACGGGATTCGGTTAAATTGTATACTGAACATATTTGGTGTATTCTAACCTTGATCTCTGATAGTTGTTGAGATACTCACCTGGGTATGGGGACACGAACTACTCCTCAGTGGGCGTTTCACTAAACTTCCTACGACTAAAATGTTCGTAGTGTGTAAATTTAACGTTAACAATATGTTCTTGTAAACAATTATTGGATTTACATTTATTGAGCATAGACTGCATATGCAGCCTATGCTCAATAAATGTAAATCCATCAATTGAAATTTCCAGATGATCCTAAATGTGCAGGTACGAACAATTTAGTCGTACGAAGTTTAGTGAAACGGGCCCCTGATTCCATAGCGTGGCATCTCCAAATGTTTCTGGTGAATCATGGCGCCCCGCCAAAAAAACTGCATGGCGCCCGTGTCCTTCTAAGAGAGGCTTAGCAAAACACTATACTTTTGTACCTTCGTACATCTGCGTAATTTCGTGATACATGTATACGTTTGTTATACATAATTTTCAATATTTTCCGTAAATAACGTCAGCAGTTGACTCTGAAATCTTTGTCAACTTTTTACTTTATTTATGAAAAATATTGTAAATTTGTAAACGTATTTCATGAAATTAGGCAGATGTCGAAGGTACAAAATCACATGGCGTGTCTGGTATTACGTGCCAGGGGCCCGTTTCACTAAACTTCTTACGACTAAAATGTTCGTAAGCGCAAATTTAGAATCGTCTACAAATTTCAATTGATGGATTTACATTTATTGAGCATAGGCTGCAAATGTAGCCTATGCTCAATAAATGTAAATCCAACAATTATTAACAAGAAAACATTGTTAATGTGAAATTTACAGACTATCATAATTTTGCACTTAAGAACATTTTAGTCGTGCGAAGTTTAGTGAAACGGCCCCCAGATTAGCGAAACTTACGTGGGCATGGGATCACGAAACATCCAGCTGAGTCCGTGGCTTCTCCCACACAGTTTTTTCCTCCGTACTGAGGCGCGGGGTTCTCACATGTTCGATGTCTCTCATGGTTACCGACGCCACACTTTGCCGTGCAGGTATCCCAATCACCCCAGATTGACCACCTTCCATTAACTATAAATAGACGTTGCATGGGCGTCTCAAGCATCATAAAATTTGTCCGGCGATGGAAAGGCGTACCCCTCGCCCACCCCGCCCCGACCCGCTCCCCCGCTCCGTGCCCGGCGCACGTCCCCTATATCCCAGGTTATTACGTGAAATTATTTGGTTATTTTTTTCTCATTTCTCACCAAAAGCATATGTTCATATGTTCAACGATCCAGATAAGGAATTAGTAATTGAGTATTGTCACTCCATCATTTCTGCAGCAATTGGGTATAAATCTTATTTGGGTAAAATAAAATCACACTACTGTTTACACATCAATTTTAGACATCAATTTTTTAATAGTTTGCTTCGAAATGAAAACATATATTGGCATTTCATTAGAATTGTCTTATTGGAGACAATTCTAATGAAATACCAAGATGTGTTTTCATGGAAAATAAGAAAAATATGCTATATTTTTGGTCTGTTTATTGTTTTCTGCAGCATGATAAAGGTACCACAAATTTTTTATTGCTTTTTGATACTCGCTACTTCTGATTTCAATTGGGTTTTTGGCGATTTTAATTGGGTATTTAAGCAAATACGCAGCTTATTTGGAGCTCTGTGTTGTTACCACTCAATTGAGCAATTTGGCAATTTTACTTGGGTATCTAAGCAAATACGCAGCTTATAGTTGTTTCCACTCAGTTGAACTGTCTCCTCGAGACGGTCTAATCGAGTCATAACAACATATACTCAACAAAACTAGAAACGTCCCTGTTTTATAGCCGGTGTAGCTCTGTCTATGTATGTACCACATGTTCAAAGTACATGTATTTTAAACCGTGGCGATGTTCAGAATACGATCGTGTAGAGTTTAGCCGATACACACGGTTTACATAGCGGCCAGTGACCGGAACGTTGATTTCCACTTTTTGCACGTGCACGCTATACTTGTCATCGATAAGGTGATTCAGTTCACGTCGTACCATTCATGCGATAGGGGCTATTCGGAAAATTAAAAAACTTTTTTAATTTTTCACTGTTTTCGATATGCCACGGCTTTCCGGAAACGAGCGAAATCAGGCAATTGGGATGCTTGCGGGTGGGATGGCCGCCAGGGCGGTCGCACCTCGGTTTGGTTGCTGTCGGAAGACGATTGATCGTCTTGCAGCCCGGTACCAGCAGACTGGGGCTGTTCACGACCGGCAGCGACCTGGTAGGCCTCGTGTAACGACGGCTAGAGCCGATCGTTACATTACGTTGACGCACTTACGTCAACGTCGATTGGCAGCCACAGTCACTGCTAGGCGATACGGTGTCTCAGTGCAGACCATTCGCAACCGGTTACGTCGTAACGCCCAACCAATCCGAGCACGCCGCCCGTACACTGGTCAGATAATGACCCAACGTCACCGTGCTGCCAGACTGTTATGGGCGCGACGTCATCTGAACTGGAGAAGGGCTGACTGGAACCGAGTTTTGTTCACCGATGAATCTCGGTTCAGTTAGTCATGCTGACGGAAGATTACGGGTATACAGGCGTAAAAATGAAAGATTCACCGATTGTTGCATTGTTGAGAAGAACAGGTTTGGGGGAGGGAGCGTAATGGTCTGGGGTGGGATCATGGGAAACCGGAAGACAGATTTGGTTGTTGTACAGGGCAACATCAATGCACAACGTTATGTTGCAGATGTGCTAAATGCACATGCCTTACCATTTATCCGTCAGCATGGTCCTGGTGTGACATTGATGCACGACAATGCCCGCCCTCACGTAGCCAGGGTCACCACTCAATACTTACAGCAAAACAACGTCGACGTCATGCCATGGCCCGCGGTCTCCCCGGATCTCAATCCCATTGAGCACATATGGGATGAGCTGGGCCGCAAAGCACGAGCTAACCATCAGATTGACAATGTTCGCGATCTTACACGGGCGTTACAACGGGAATGGAGGAATTTGCACAACGCACTGGTATTGCGTTACGTCACGTCGATGCGGCGTAGGATCATTGCATGCATTCATGCAAATGGTGGCCACACTCGGTACTAACGAGATTTACTGAATTTGCCACATTACTTATTGAAATTCCATCTCTAAACATTAAGTAACACATTTCTGAGTTTTTGTGATTTTTGATTTTGACCCCTACCGCCCTTGGCCGGTTATCTCTCGAATATTTAACAAGATATCCAAATGCAATTTATTGGCTTTCATACAGAAATGAATGAACTTGTTTTTCCATTTTGATTTTTAAAAGTAACCCTTTTGGTTTTTGATGAATCTTTCCTTAAACATGGAGGGACGTTTCTAGTTTTGCTCAGTATAGTATATATACTTTATATGAGAACTGATGAAAAATAGAAATGTGTGCATCGGCTGATACATGTATATACTGTTATCAAACAAGATACAGCTGACACGAAACCCGAAAATTCATGTTCAAGTCAACAGTAGGTTATGTGGAATGAGTTGCATAGTTCATGTTTATTTAATATTAATATAAATATTTCAATATAAAATCATATTTGTGGCTATGACTGGAGAAATGATCCAGATCAGCATGTGCATCTGTTTAAAATAGTTAACAATTGACACATCCATAGAGGGGTGTGGGGCGTATTTGCCGTACCTGGACATGGCGCCAAATCGCACGTTTCCGACTAAGAGTCGTTTCCGACACAGTGCGCCCCGCCATACGCGGTTTTAGGGTTGTTACATTCGCGGCCCCTGTCGTGGGACCCGGTACCGCATGACCCTTTACACTCGTGCCACGCGTCCCAGTCGGACCAGCCTCCATTGACTAGAATGATAATAATAATCAAAGGACTGAACGTCCTGAAATTCATCGGAGTATGTGTTTGTGGGTGACAAATAGACTAATAATTCATCTCAATTGAAATGCGTTTCGCGAAAAATAAGCGCGGGAATTTCACAGTAACAATAACAACATATTTTCAGAAACCTTACGAAAACTGAACCAGATCATGACAGTTCTGCATATCTGATGCGGTTTGCCGATCTCTAATAAGATGCCATCGATAGACAGACGACATGATGTCGTGATCTGCCTAACAGTACACACATTAACAAACAATCGGTGAACATCCGTCTGCGTCGGAGTTAACAATAGATTTTGGGAAAACCCAAAATGTTAAATAGAGATTTAGAACTATTCTGAGAATGGAAGCCGAAACCGAAGATTGTATTCTTGAACCAAACTATGGAGTTACGAATCGTGAATAATCGAGTATAGTGGTTAATAATAACAATAACAATTTTCTATGTCCATGTACACACCATTACATGTGACACATCCATCCACCAGGGACCTAGAACAGTCAGTATACGCCCCTGCATCTACGAAAGGTTTGACAACAGTGGCTCTACAAACATTTCACGTGCGAGCTTCGTACGTAGTGGTACAAAGTTTAGTGAAAAGCACAGAGGTCCGAAGTCGTGCTGGGACGAGTCACTCGGCCTGGGAGAAAACGCCACTAGCTCCATTGTTGTAGGTTTGTTTGTTGCTAGATTTAAGGGTCTATCTCAATTGGCTTTTATGCATTGCTTAAGCGCGGATCAAGCTGATATACGAGTCCATACCTGAGTAGAACAAGCTGAGAGAGCGAGGGAATACAAGTGTATTTCGCAAACTCCAGTGCCGGTATCGAGGTTCGAAACCGGGCCGCCGGAGTGACAGACGGAGGTCGTAACCTCGATCTGGACTATGTACAATTCCACTCTGTTGTTCTAGTCACTGTGGCGTTTTGTCCCAGGTCAAGTGACTTTTTTTGTCATTGGTTGTTGTATGTGGCGTTGTATCCGAGGACGAGTGATTCGTCCCAGCACGACTTCGGACCCCTGTGGTGAATTGTAGACGAGAGGTTACGACCTCCGACTTTCACTCCGGCGGCCAGGGGTCGATCCTCGATCACGGCAGTGGGGTTTATGAAATACAATTGTATTGGTCCGCGGGTATTCACGTTATGCTTACCAGGGCACCAAACCAGGAAACATTTCTCGGATTCGTTATCAGGGCCCGTGCAACCGGCTGCCCCATACGCGGGGGCGGGATTATCGCATTTCCGCATTCTTACGTGGGTACCGTTGCCGCATGTCACCGAACACTCACCCCATGGTGTCCAGGAACCCCAGACACCGTCAACTGCACAGGAATGGGTCGCGAAAGATACAACAGCGAATATTTGTTGAAGGTTCCCAAACGAAATGCACGAAAACAAATGGAAAATGTAGTGAAAACGATCGTTGTGTACAACGATATGCATATAAACGACTATCGTCTGTTTGTTTTTGGTGTATGTGAAAACGATATGTTTTTTTTAAATACCCGGCTTTAAAGTATTTAGCCGTCTGCCGTTATTTTGACATCGTTTTCGTTGTTTTAAATTAGTAAACTTCGTTGGTTTACATGTGACCAACTAAAATAGGGTTGTCTAATTATTAAAACGAAAACGGTGTCAAAACGATGCGTAAACGATAGACACTCGTTCGTTTGTACGTGGAACCAGTAGCCGATTTCACCAACATTGCAAAGTATACTTTTCTAGCAAAGTATACTTTGAGGGAGTAATCATTTATTTTTCCTGAAATACATTATTTCATATAGAACTAACGGCTGCATATATTTGATGATTAAAAGTATGCAGAATTATTATACTGAATATATTACATTATCACAGCCAAAATGGCTGTGATAATGTAATAAATTCAGAATAATAAAAATTAATAAATTTATCCTAAAATTGAAAATTTCTCCCTCAAAGTATACTTTGCTAGAAAAGTGTACTTTGCAATGTTGGTGAAATAGGCTACATGAACAAACCTGGGCTGTACCCTGTCACATACACGTAGGAGGCAAGTCATGTGATTTTGCGATATCTCATGAAATATATTTGCAAAATGTATATTTTCAGTAAATGGCGTCAAAACTTCACGTAATGTTCAGACCTTTTTGCTATGAGAATTTCGTCAACTTTAGACAGTTTGTGTAAATAGTTTTCATGAAAAATCGCACATATTCTTCGGTACAAACTCACATTACTTACAACTGTTTCATTTGGAACGCGCAAGGTACTGACTGATAAGGTAATGAACGTTTTTTTGCATTAAGCCAACTGGCCCATGAGCATGCACAACATATACAGAAATATTTACAATACATTGTGACTAATGTTATAGCGAAAATATAATCCAAAGTTTGAAATGTACATGCACACATATATATATTGGCGTTTACAATTGGCATATAATGTTATGATAATTAAGAGTGCATGCACAATTCAACTATGTAATATGTTACATACACTTTGAGACAAACAAAGTAGGATAAGGACGTTTGAAGGATTGGTGAAATCGGATACGGTGCGAAGATACATTACATTATAACATATTAGACGTTATGTTGTTTGGTACAAACTACGATTCCTTGGCAAATGCTTTGTAAATAAATATGGCAAGTTTTCTAATAACCATGGAATTTTCTGAACTGATAACGTCTATACATTTTACCATACTTTACCTTTTCCAATAACGTTTCAAAATATAAGATTTACGCAACTCTGTATACATGGTGCATTACAAAACAAAGTTTCCTATAGGTGTCCTATTGGGTTTATTCCATTGTCCATATTCGATTTCTAAACGATGTGATGATGTTCGTAATTGTGCCATGGCAATACGAAATTTAGATACCTTAATATCATTTAAGTAATGATTAAAAGCAAATGTTGCCACATTATTGTAAAACAATGCTCTGCTACTATTATGAAGTCTATCATTCCAGTTCTGTATGAACATTAAATCACGGACACGAGATGCCCAATTCGTTTTAGCTGATACCTTTATATGTCATTTACAAGTAGTTCGTATACAAGCTTGTGATACTTCAAGTTACTGCTATAACACAATTTTAACCAGTATTTCGTAATGTTTGAATATCTACGTACATTTGTACTATCAAATGAATGTGTACGCCCAAGCTCTCCATATATAAAATAATTGTGTGTGTACACTAGTGGGTGAGCCAGACCCGTGAACACATGGTTGTCATTACCACTTGGGGGGGAGGGGAGGGTGCAAATTGCCACTATATTTTATTGAAAGTTATGTATTATTATTTCCGCATGATAGCAATATGTAAGTCTTCGTTTAAAGATGCTATGCCCCTATAAGTGGACCCCACTAACAGCAATATTTTCTGCTAAAAAAATAGCAGGTTTGAGACCAAGTAACAACAATGCAAACTCGCATTCAGACATCGAAAAAGCACTGAAAGCGTGACAGCCGGTAATTATAATTTACATGAAATCGAAATTAACAAAATTGTCGCCAAAATTAAAGATGGCCAAAACCCACGTTCATTCCCCCACCACACTAAATATGTACGAATTATTATTGGCAAAACAGAAGTCCATTTATGGTTGGACTATGTTCTAAGAGTAAACTATAAGATGATAACATGTTTATAAATACGTATAGCAATTAGGAATGTATGTAAACAAGAGGGTCATGGTGGCCCTATATCGCTCACCTGTGCAATGTCACAACAATCAAGCAAAACTGGTATATAAAGTTGTCACTACATATACATGAAAATAAGCCCATGACAGGCACAAAATGTCAATGCGACAAACTTGAGAAGTAACCAGGGTAGGAGTTGTCTCGCGATATGTACAGATATATCTTACACAACTTTGAGAGGTTTGGAGACCACAACAGGATGCTTACAGCCTACTTTTCATTGCAATCCTTAGATTTTATGTATTATATCGGTCTGGTGGCTCGTGACAAGAAGATTTTTAAAATGTTGTGCTATTTTTAGACGGCCGCCATCTTGGATTAACGATGACCGCCATTTCAACAAAACTGAAAATAATTTACCAATGGACCATACCTGCGAAGTTTGCTACCAATGGCCAAGCGGGTGGTATGAAGAATACGTTTGAAATCTCTAATAAAATAACGACCTTTTGACCTTTTGGCGGCCATCTTGGATGACGTAATTTCGACAAAAAAAAATTCTGAGTGACCGTCTCGTCGATACCTTCAATTTGATATATACATGACCATATTCGGTCAAATGTGACATTTTACCCCTACTTGACCCCTACTGCCCCGCCCACTTTTGACCCGGGGTCCACCATTTGAAGGAATCTGAACCAGCGTTAAGTATCGATCATTCATACCAAGTTTCGTAAGTATCGGCCTGGCAGTTCGCGAGAAGAAGATTTTTAAAGAATTTGACCTACTTTTCAACAGCGGCCATCTTTGATTTCCACCATTTAAACAACAATGAAAAGGCTTGACCCAATAACCATTATCGTGAAGTTAGGCCAATATCGGCCGAGCGGTTCACGAGAACAAGACGTTTGAAATCTTTATTAAAATAACGACCTTTTGACCTTTCGGCCGCCATCTTGGATGACATGACCATCCAGTTTCGACAAAAAAAATGTACCAGAGCAATCGCCTCTTTGATACCTTCGATTTGATATAGACATGATCATATTCGGTCAAAAATAAAATTTGACCCAAATTTGACCCCACGGGCCACGCCCATTTTTGACCCCGGGTCACCATTTTAACACCTTTGAAAGAGCATTGTACATGTATCATTCCTACCAAGTTTCGTCGAAATCCGGCTAGCGGTTCAATGAGAAGAAGATTTTTTAAGAATTTATGCTATTTTTGGACGGCGGCCATCTTGGATTAGCGATGACCTCCATTTGAAAAGGCTTCACGCATGGACCATAACTTTTAAGTTTGGCTACCATGGGCCAAGCGGTTCATGTGAAGAAGAATTTTGAAATCTCTAATAAAAGAACGACCTTTTGACCTTTCGGCGGCCATCTTGGATGACATAACCATCCGATTTCAACAAAACATGCATCAGAGTGATCGCCTCGTTAATACCTTCGATTTGATGTATGACATGACCATATTCGGTCAAAAATAAAATTTGACCCCAATTTGACCCACGGGCCACGTCCATTTTTGACCCCGGGGTCACCATTTTAACAACTTTGAAAGAGCAGTGTACATCGATCATTCCTACCAAGTGTTGTCGAAATCCGGTTGGCTGTTCTTGAGAAGAAGATTTTTTTTAAGAATTTGTGCTATTTTTTAGCCAAGGATATGTTACATTAGTTTTACTGTGTCAATATATAATAATACTGTTTACTTGTTTTAAATGAGTAATGCTAGATAACACGATGTAAATTGATGAGAAATCGTAATATTTGGCGGCCATCTTGGATTTTGGTACACAAAACAATTATCCAAATATGTTTTGCTATTGTCATGGTCATTTACTGTGTACGTATACTATGCTCGTACGTAAGTATGTTTTGAAATGCTAAATGATGATATATAAGTGACACGGTGGCAAATTAAGGAAGATTGTGATTGAGCTTTAAACGAAGACTTACAAATTATGCTGGGACATATACCTTTCAAGAAAATATAATTTGCCACCACTCTGACTGAATGGCAAATAATTGAATGTTTAAAATGATTAATTTCGTAGCGAGCGACAGCGAGCGAGACATTAATTTATTAAAAATTCAATATGTGAACTATATTAAGTACTTTTGTTTACTGGCCCACTCGCGAAGCGCTGCCCCTAAACGTGATTTGGAATCGCTATACTAGTATGTGATTGGCGGTGTGACACGAAGTGAGCGTGTGTGTGTGCGGTAATATGATTTGCGTCTCGTGAACTGATGACACGAGGCGTAAAATCAGTTCTAAATATAGCGATTGAACAGTTAATTATTAATTTAATAGATATGCAATTAATTGAGACGAAATGATGTTCTTTCATTGATCGACAAACTATGGTAAACAATAAAGAGCCTGGTGGATTATGAGAAGCGCGCTCGTTACCAATTGTGCTAACCGGATAACCATATTAACTACTGTCTGTTTCACGAAATTTGCACAAATTCTATGGCCATATAAACAATGCAAAAACAATATTTTGTTCGATAATATTAAACACTGTTAAGATGACTATGGGGTACGAACAAAATTCGCAATAAAATCAATATTGAACCAAATTACACGAAATAAAAAGTAGGCTTTTTGCTATAATTTATATATTATCGAAACATATTGTTTTTGCATTATTTATATAGCCGTAACATTTGGGCAGGTTTCGTGAAACAGACAGTAAAATTAAGCAGCCAGCGGCCATGAATACAATAACGCGTGAGTATGTATACGTTATTGTTCGCATATTGCATTGCTAAGAAATTAAATGCGAAAGAGCGATAGCGACTGACGCCTTTAATTTCTTGGAAATGCAATATGCGAACAATAACTTACTTATTGTTCGCCCCGCCCACCACGTGCACGGATTCGACTGTTGATTTGCTATCAATCACCGTTTCGAATAGTTATATTATAACAATGATCTGGTTTTACAATGCCCATGCACGTGCTCCAATATTAACCAAAGTCCTTGCTATTTATAAGTATATTATTGTTCATATATTTGACTTTGAGGAACTAAATGCTGCGATAGCTGACGCTCCCTCGCATTTAATTCCTTAAAGCTCCAATATGTGAACAAATAACGTATACTTACCGGGACAAGGGTCTAAGGCGCAGTCCCTGGTCTGTGACGCCTCCCCGGCACAATCAGCACCGTTGTTTACCGGTACCGGGTGAGTGCACGTCCGACTTCTGGTCTGAGAGCCGGTGCCGCATTTCTGAGTCAACGCACCCGCACATACGCTCCACATGTTCTAGATACCCCAGCCGCCATCAACTACAAATGAAAGGGTCAATGGAATAAGGGGTCTGTGGAAGAAGGGGTCTGTGGAAGAAGAGGTCAGTGGAAGAAGGGGCCTGCGGGAGAAGGGGTCTGTGGAAGAAGGGGTCTGTGGAAGAAGGGGTCAATGGAATCATGGGTCAATGTAAGAAGGGTTCAATGGAATCAGGGGTCAGTGGAAGAAGGGGTCAATGGAATAAGGGGTCAGTGGAAGAAGGGGTCTATGGAAGAAGGAGTGAATGGAAGAAGGGGTCAATGGAATAAGGGGTCAGTGGAATAAGGGGTTAGTGGAAAAAGAGGTATGTGGAAGAAGGGGTAACTGGAAGAAGAGGTCTGTGGAAGAAGGGGTCAAGGAGTCAATAAGGGGTCGGTGGAAGGAGGGGTGAATGGAAAAAGGGGTATGCGGAAGAAGGGGACAATGAAAGAAGGTGTCAATGGAAGAAGGGGTCAATGGACGAAGGGGTCAGAATTGAAGAAGGGGTCTGTGCAAGAAAGGGTCAATGGAAGAAGGGGTCAATGGAAGAAGGGTTATGTGGAAGAAGGGGGTCAGTAGAAGAAGGGGTCAATGTAAGAAGGGGTCAATGAAAGAAGGGGTCAATGGAAGAAAGGGTCTATGGAAGAAAGGGTCGGTGGAAGAAAGGGTCAATGGAAGAAGGGGCCAGTGAAAAAAGGGGTCTATGAAAAAAGGGGTCTGTGGAAGAAGGGGGTCAGTGGAAGAAGGGGGTCAGCGGAAGAAGGGCACAATGGAAGAAGGGGTCAATGAAAGAAAGGGTCAGTGGAAGAAGGGGTCAATGGAAGAGAAGGGGTCAATGGAAGAAGGGGTCTGTGGAAGAAGGCGTCAATGGAAGAAAGGGCCAGTGGAAGAAGGGGTCGGGGTCGTGAAGAAGGGGTCTGTGGGAGAAGGGGTCAATGGAAGAAGGGGTCAATGGGGTCAGTGGAAGAAAGGGTCTGTGGAAGAAGGGGTCAATGGAAGAGGGGCAACGGCAATGGAAGAAGGGTCAAGGAATGGAAGAAAGGGTCAATGGAAGAAGGTGTCGGTGGAAAGAAGGGGACTAAGTAAATAATAAGCGTCAGTGGAAGAAGGGGCTAAGTATATAAGGGTCCATGGAAGAATGGGGGCTAAGTATGTACGGGATAACCGTGGAAGAAGGGGACTATGTATGTAAGGGGTCCGTGGAAGAAGGGGACTAAGTATATAAGGGCCGTGGAAGAAGGGACTAAGTATAAAGGGGGTCCGTGAAGAAGGGGACTAAGTATATAATCCGTGAAGAAGGGGGTCTAAGTAATAGGGGTCCGTGAAGAAGGGGATAAGTATATAAGGGGTCGTGGAAGAAGGGGATAAGTATATAAGGGGTCCGTGGAAGAAGGGGACTAAGTATATAAGGGGTCCGTGGAAGAAGGGGACTAAGTATATAAGGGGTCCGTGTAAGAAGGGGACTAAGTATATAGGGTCCGTGGAAGAATGGGACTAAGTATATAAGGGGTCAAGTGGTAGAAGGGGTCTAAGTATATAAGGGGTCCGTGGAAGAAGGGGCCTAAGTATAATGGGTCCGGGAAGAAGGGGACTAAGGGGCAGAGGTAAGACTATATATAAGGGGTCCAGTGGAAGGGGACTAAGTATATGGGGGTCTGGAAGAAGGGGGTAAGTATAGGGGATCCGTGGATGAAGATGGCTAAGTATGTAAGGGGTCCGTGGAAGAATGGGGGTAAGTATGTAAGGGATCCGTGGATGAAGGGGACTAAGTATGTAAGGGGTCCGTGGAATAATGGGCGCTAAGTATGTAAGGGATTCGTGGAAGAAGGGGACTAAGTATGTAAGGGGTCCGTCGAAGAAGGAGGCTAAGTATATAATGGGCACGTGGAAGAAGGGGGCTAAGTATATAATGGGCACGTGGAAGAATGGGGGTTAAGTCTATAAGCGGTCAGTGGAAGAAGGGCGCTAAGTCTATAAGTGGTCTGTGGAAGAAGGGAACTAAGTATACCAGGGGTCCGTGGAAGAAGAGGACTAAGTATATAAGCGGTCAGTGGAAGAAGTGGGCTATGTATATAAGCGGTCCGTGGAAGAAGGGGACTAAGTATATAAGGGGTCCGTGGAAGAAGGGGACTAAGTATATAAGGGGTCCGTGGAAGAAGGGGACTAAGTATATAAGCGGTCAGTGGAAGAAGGGGACTAAGTATATAAGCGGTCAGTGGAAGAAGGGGACTAAGTATATAAGGGGTCCGTGGAAGAAGGGGACTAAGTATATAAGGGGTCCGTGGAAGAAGGGGTCAGTGGAAGAAGCGGACTAAGTATATAAGGGGTCCGTGGAAGAAGGGGACTAAGTATATAAGGGGTCCATGTAAGAAGGGGACTAAGTATATAAGGGGTCCGTGTAAGAAGGGGACTAAGTATATAAGGGGTCCGTGTAAGAAGGGGACTAAGTATATAAGGGGTCCGTGTAAGAAGGGGACTAAGTATATAAGGGGTCAGTGTAAGAAGGGGACTAAGTATATAAGGGGTCCGTGGAAGAAGGGGACTAAGTATATAAGTGGTCCGTGGAAGAAGGGGACTAAGTATATAAGGGGTGGGGTCCGTGTAAGAAGGGGTACTAAGTATATAAGTGGTCCGTGGAAGAAGGGGACTAAGTATATAAGGGGTCCGTGGAAGAAGGGGACTAAGTATATAAGGGGTCCATGTAAGAAGGGGACTAAGTATATAAGGGGTCCGTGGAAGAAGGGGACTAAGTATATAAGGGGTCCGTGGAAGAAGGGGACTAAGTATATAAGGGATCCATGTAAGAAGGGGACTAAGTAAGGGGTCCGTGTAAGAAGGGGACTAAGTATATAAGGGGTCCGTGGAAGAAGGGGACTAAGTATATAAGTGGTCCGTGGAAGAAGGGGACTAAGTATATAAGGGGTCCGTGTAAGAAGGGGACTAAGTATATAAGGGGTCCGTGGAAGAAGGGGACTAAGTATATAAGGGGTCCGTGGAAGAAGGGGACTAAATATATAAGGGGTCCATGTAAGAAGGGGACTAAGTATAGGGGAAGGGGTCCGTGGAAGAAGGGGACTAAGTATATAAGGGGTCCGTGGAAGAAGGGGACTAAGTATATAAGGGGTCCATGTAAGAAGGGGACTAGTATATAGGGGGTCCGTGGAAGAAGGGGACTAAGTATATAAGGGGTCCATGTAAGAAGGGGACTAAGTATATAAGGGGTCCGTGGAAGAAGGGGACTAAGTATATAAGGGGTCCATGTAAGAAGGGGACTAAGTATATAAGGGGTCCGTGTAAGAAGGGGACTAATATATAAGGGGGTCCGTGTAAGAAGGGGACTAAGTATATAATCCATGTAAGAAGGGGACTAAGTATATAAGGGGTCCGTGTAAGAAGGGGACTAAGTATATAAGGGGTCCGTGTAAGAAGGGGACTAAGTATATAAGGGGTCAGTGGAAGAAGGGTACTAAGTATATAAGGGGTCCGTGGAAGAAGGGGACTAAGTATATAAGGGGTCAGTGGAAGAAGGGGACTAAGTATATAAGGGATCCGTGTAAGAAGGGGACTAAGTATATAAGGGGTCAGTGGAAGAAGGGTACTAAGTATATAAGGGGTCCGTGTAAGAAGGGGACTAAGTATATAAGGGGTCCGTGTAAGAAGGGGACTAAGTATATAAGGGGTCCGTGTAAGAAGGGGACTAAGTATATAAGGGGTCAGTGGAAGAAGGGTACTAAGTATATAAGAGGTCCGTGGAAGAAGGGGACTAAGTATATAAGGGGTCAGTGGAAGAAGGGGACTAAGTATATAAGGGATCCGTTGTAAGAAGGGGTGGGGGACTAAGTATATAAGGGGTCCGTGGAAGAAGGGGACTAAGTATATAAGGGGTCCGTGGAAGAAGGGGACTAGGTATATAGGGGGTCCGTGGAAGAAGGGGACTAAGTATATAAGGGGTCCGTGTAAGAAGGGAACTAAGTATATAAGGGATCCGTGTAAGAAGGGGACTAAGTATATAAGGGGTCAGTGGAAGAAGGGGACTAAGTATATAAGGGGTCCGTGTAAGAAGTGGACTAAGTATATAAGGGGTCAGTGGAAGAAGGGGACTAAGTATATAAGGGGTCCGTGTAAGAAGGGGACTAAGTATATAAGGGGTCCGTGTAAGAAGGGTACTAAGTATATAAGGGGTCCGTGTAAGAAGGGTACTAAGTATATAAGGGGTCCGTGTAAGAAGGGGACTATGTATATAAGGGGTCCGTGTAAGAAGGGGACTAAGTATATAAGGGGTCCGTGGAAGAAGGGGGTTAAGTATATAAGCGGTCAGTGGAAGAAATGGGCTAAGTCTATAAGCGGTCTGTGGAAGAAAGGAACTAAGTATACCAGGGGTCCGTGGAAGAAGAGGACTAAGTATATAAGCGGTCAGTGGAAGAAGTGTGCTATGTATATAAGCGGTCCGTGGAAGAAGGGGACTAAGTATATAAGGGGTCCGTGGAAGAAGGGGACTAAGTATATAAGGGGTCCGTGGAAGAAGGGGACTAAGTATATAAGCTCAGTGGAAGAAGGGGATAATAT
Organism: Conchocele bisecta; assembly: GCA_029237695.1. Taxonomy (NCBI): domain Eukaryota; kingdom Metazoa; phylum Mollusca; class Bivalvia; order Lucinida; family Thyasiridae; genus Conchocele; species Conchocele bisecta. The sequence continues at coordinate 36,142,295 of CM055280.1, forward strand.
AAAGCGGTCAGTGGAAGAAGGGGAACTGTATATAAGGGGTCCGTGGAAGAAGGGGACTAAGTATATAAGGGGTCCGTGGAAGAAGGGGTCAGTGGAAGAAGCGGACTAAGTATATAAGGGGTCGTCGTGGAAGAAGGGGACTAAGTATATAAGGGGTCCAGTAAGAAGGGGACTAAGTATAAGGGGTCCAAGTAAGGAAGGGGACTAAGTAAGGGGTCCGTGTAAGAAGGGGACTAAGTATATAACCGTTGGAAGAAGGGGCAAGTATAGGGGTCCGTGGAAGAAGGGGATAAGAATATAAGTCCATGTAAGAAACTAAGTAAGGGGTCCGTTGTAATGAAGGGGACTAAGTATATGGGGTCCGTGGAAGAAGGGGACTAAGTATATAAGAAGTCAAGTGGAAGAAGGGGACTAAGTATATAAGGGGTCCGTGTGTAAGTAAGGGGACTAAGTAATATAAGGGGTCCAGTGAAGATGTACGTGGAAGAATGGACTAAGTATATAAGGGGTCCGTGGAAGAAGGGGACTAAGTATATAAGGGGTCCATGTAAGAAGGGGACTAAGTATATAAGGGGTCCGTGAAGAAGGGGACTAAGTATATAAGGGGTCCAGAGAAGGGGACTAAGTATAATAAGGGGTCCAAGTGTAAGAGGGGTAACTAAGTATAATAGGGGTCCGTGAAGAAGGGGACTAAGTATATAAGGGTCCGTGAAGTGTAAGAAGGGGACTAAGTATAATAAGGGGTCCGTGAAGAAGGGGAACTAAGTATAAGGGGTCCGTGTAAGAAGGGGACTAAGTATATAGGGGTCCGTGAAGAAGGGACTAAGTATATAAGGGGTCCGTGGAAGAAGGGGACTAAGTATATAAGGGGTCCGTGTAAGAAGGGGAACTAAGTATATAAGGGGTGTCCGTGTCAAGAAGAACTAAGTATATAAGAATCCGTGTAAGAAGGGGACTAAGTATATAAGGGGTCCGTGGAAGAAGGGGTACTAAGTATATAAGGGGTCCGTGTAAGAAGGGGACTAAGTATATAAGGGGTCCGTAAGAGGGGACTAAGTATATAAGGGGTCAGTGGAAGAAGGGGACTAAGTATAGGGGTGTGTAAGAAGGGGACTAAGATATAAGGGGTCAGTGGAAGTAAGTGGGGACATAAGTAGTATAAGGGGTCCGTGTAAGAAGGGGACTAAGTATATAAGTCCAGTGGAAGAAGGGGGTACTAAATATATAAGGGGTCCGTGTAAGAAGGGTACTAAGTATATAAGGGGTCCGTGTAAGAAGGGGACTATGTATATAAGGGGTCCGTGTAAGAAGGGGACTAAGTATATAAGGGGTCCGTGGAAGAAGGGGGTTAAGTATATAAGCGGTCAGTGGAAGAAATGGGCGAAGTAATAAGCGGTCTGTGGAAGAATAAGCGGTCTGTGGAAGAAAGGCGCTAAGTCTATAAGCGGTCTGTGGAAGAAGGGGACTAAGTATACCAGGGGTCCGTGGAAGAAGGGGACTAAGTATATAAGGGGTCCGTGTAAGAAGGGGACTAAGTATATAAGGGGTCAGTGGAAGAAGGGGACTAAGTATATAAGGGGTCCGTGGAAGAAGGGGACTAAGTATATAAGGGGTCAGTGGAAGAAGGGGCCTAAGTATATAAGGGGTCCGTGGAAGAAGGGGACTAAGTATATAAGGGGTCCGTGGAAGAAGGGGACTAAGTATATAAGGGGTCCGTGGAAAAATGGGGGTTAATTCTATAAGCGGTCCGTGGAAGAAGGAGCTAAGTCTATACATTAATGGGTCAGTGGAAGAATGGTGGTTACGTCTTTTAGGGGACCGTGGAAGAAGCGGGCAAAATATATATTTGGTCAGTGGAAGAATGGGGATATGTCTACTAGGTTTCCGTGCTAGAAGCGGGCTAAGTATATAATGGACTTGGCCCCCTTCTGCAGCTGACCCATTCATCTATCAATGGTGTATGATGTATAATATTTATGTGATCCATGATTTGCCATGAGAAAAGAGGGCTCATTGAGATTGTGATCGGTATAAGTCCTGATCATTTACAATTCTAACAAGGGCGTCGTTATCACTAAGCTAATCCCGTCGCTGGCAGCTGTGATAATAATTGTTTAACGCATTTGCCTTACAAACAATGCAACAGTTCTAGACACACACTGTGACCAAGCAAGTTCTCAGCGACCTTCACCTTTAGCGTTCAGACGTGGGTCGTATGCAAAAAAACAACATAATCCCGCCTGTCTGTTTCACGAAACCTGTCCAATTTTTACGGCCATATAAACAATACAAAAACAATAATCTTAATATTAAATTTTATCAAAATATAAGAATGAGCCTTCTTTTATTTTGTGAAATTTGCTCAATTAATGATTTTATTATGAAAAATTAATTTGTCTATGGGAATTTAACATGGGGGGAAATGAGGTGGAGTAGCTAGTGGAAAAACCGAATCATTTTGAAAATTTACTCTGAAACCTCGCTAGATAGCTTGGAAATTATCTAACTAAAAAAAACAAGTTTAATTTTTAAAATCGGTCCAGTATTTCTGAAATTCTAAATATTTCCCCTTGTTAAATCCATGTCAAATCCTCTCTGTGAATATATCTATGGGGATTTAACATAGAGTGAAGGTGCCTATTGCTTTTTTTCACAGTAAAATCAACATTTTGACTTAATTTCACGAAATAAAAAGAATTTTGCTTTAATTGAATATTATTAAAACAAATATTGTTTTTGCATTGTTTACATGGCCGTAAAATGTGGGCATTGTTCGTGAAACACACAGTAGACACACATTGTGACCAAATATTCGATGAAGTTATTGAATAAACATAAACAAAAAACACTTTAACGCACATGCCTTGCAAACAAGGTAAACATATATATATATATATATATATGTGTGTGTGTGTGTGTGTTTATTAAAGTCTCATCAATGTATTCAGTGACCTTGACCTTATACTGTCGGACGGGGGTCGTATGCAAAACAAAGCACCATACATTGACACACATTGTGGCCATATATTATCAAAATCAGTGAAGCGGTTTATAGGTTATTGAAAAATGAAAGGTGTTACTAACGCATGTACGCAAGTACGTACATGGACTAACGATATATTCCCCTCTTGCCTATCGGGGAGGAGATAATTAATCCTGGTGCATAAAATTGATCTCCTACAGTGATCACAATGATGAATTGATCGTATTCAGGACATCTACTTAGTGTGCCCACCTTGGACGTTGCTGAATGATTGGCATCGTCAGAGCATTGAATGTACACACGACTGAATGACACGTTGATGCATTGCTTCCCATTCTTCACGAAGAGCTACTTCAAGCTGTCTAACATTATCAGGTGGATTTGGTCTTGACCGAACCCAGCGTCTCAGCTCATCCTAGATATGCTCTATATTATTCATGTCTGAATGTCTGAATTGTGAACTATTGACAGTTCAATGACTTGACCAATATTTTATTGCGAATGACATTGACGAGGCGAAAGAAAAAGAAAAGATCAATATTGTTAACAGTGTGTGGAGTAAAAACATACAGTGTCGATGATCTAACCGAATTAATCAAATGGCACCTGAAACCGAAACCGTAACCGTTAAAGGGATGTTTTAGATGTGGTAAATCCAATCATTGCGCGGCTGATTGTTTCTACAAAAACTATAAATGGTATAACTGCAAGGAGATTGGCCATTTGGGTAGACAATGTCCAGATAAGAAAACCAGATAAGTAATGACAGTACCGTGCACAGTAACTATGCGACAGAGAGGGCAGCAGGAAAGATGAAAAAGAGGCAATCAAATGCGAGATATGTTGATACCGAGGAAACAACAAAGGAATCTGTTGGCAATAGTGAAAATAGTAACAAGCTGGGATTAAGAGGCATTGCCTTTGTACACAGTGAAGTCACCTGAGTTAAATACTCTCAAAGCGCCTGTTAAAATTGAAGGACATGACTGTATATTGGAACTAGATACTGGTGCATCGGTTTCTCTTATATCATAGCAAATATTTACACAACATTTTAATGACACGGTATGCCTCCAAGAAGTGATGCTTTCGCTGAAAAACATATACGAATGAAACTGTTCCAGTTTGGGCCAGGCGGATGTGTGCTTTACCTATGGTTCTAAAGTACAAACATTACCACTGATCATTGTGAAAGGCGATGGGCCTGAGTTGTTTGGGTGGAACTAAATCTGGAATGAAAGTAAATCTGGATTAGAAACATCTGAACTGTATGAATACAACTGTATCTTTTGAAACTTTCAAAATAAAGTATTAAGTGTTTGGGGACAAATTATGAACCGTTAACGGAATAACTGCAAAGTTAAATGTGAAGGTAGGTACAACGCCATTTGTTTTCAAAGCCAGATCTGTGTCATATGCATTAAAAGATAAAAAGTCAGATGAGCTTGACTGACTGTTAATCGGGACCTTGAAGTCCCAGAATATCCATTGCTGAGACCTGAGGATCTATTCCACAATCTAAATGGTGGACAACGGTTTACAAAATTAGACTTATCTCACGCGTACCAACAAGTTCGCATTGACGAAGAATCGCGTCAGCATGTGACAATAAACACACATCACGGTCTGTATAGATATGACCGGTTACCATATGGGGTTACCTCGACAGCTGCCACATTTCAAAAGGCTATGGGAAAAAATATTGAGTGGGTTGACTGCTGTTGGTTGTATTTTAGGTGATATACTGGTGACAGGGAATGATGAAGAATCTCACTTGACAATTTTTTAAAATACATTGAAACGTTTGAATGACTATGGAGTCAAGTTTTAAGGAAAATACATGTTTCTTGATGCAACCAGAAGTCGAATACTTTGCATTTGTGGTAAACAAGAGCGGTATACAGCTTTCATCAACGAATGTAGAGGTCATACGCGATGTCCCAGATTTTGTTTTAAGTAAATGTTCAACACCTTGCGGTATAAAGTGGTAAAATGCACATCAAACCATAATTCACCATGGAGCTACAAATAGGAACATTCAATGTCAAAGGCTTAGGGGCAGCCAATAAACGGACACAAGTCTTCCAATGGTTAAAAGATAAAAAGTACTCAATATGTCTACTGCAAGAAACACATTTCACGGCACAGAATAAAAATCAATGGGAAAGAGAATGGGGGCATCAAATATTTTTTAGTGGCAGCTATAGTAAGAAAGAGGGAGTGGGCATTTTAATAAACCCCGACATAACATATAAAGTTATTTCTTACTCTGAAATTATATCCGGTAGGTTACAAGCTCTAACATTAAATATATCGGAAAATGATTACACAATAATCAATGTATATGGGCCAAACAACGATAACACATTAGTTTACGATAAAAATGGACGAATATATAAAAGAACATGCTACAGAAAAGTTTATTATAGGAGGTGATTTTAATACAGTCCTTGATCCAAATATAGACAAGAAAAATGGGCATCAAGGTACAAACAAACAAACACGAAATAAAATAAAAACTATATTAGACACATATACATTATGTGATATATGGAGATTACAAAATCAGAACTCACGAAAATACACATGGCATTCGAATAATCGACCAACAATATTTTGCCGTTTAGATTATTTTCTGATTTCTGAAAATATAATAAATCGCTCTTCTAATTGTAAAATATCATACGGCTATAAATCGGACCACTCTATGGTCAGCTTTAAACTACAAATATCAAATATTAGTAGGGGTCCAGGGTATTTCAAATTAAACAATAGTCTACTTCTAGATACAGAATATAAAGAATTAATATGTAACACAATCCATGAAACCGCAACTATAAACGGAGAGGCAAATCCAAATACACTATGGGAAATCATTAAGGGAAATATTATAAATGAAACTATAAGTTATGCGACAAGGAAAAAAGAAAGGAAAGGTCGAGGGAAAATGACATTCAAAAAGAAATAGAGAAACTGGAAACAGAATTAATAAATGATCCAATGAATAATAACATAAGAATCCAAATTGAAAATAATAAAGTACAACTTGAAAATATCTATGAGAAACGGGTAAACGGTATAAGGCTTCGATCCAAAGCCGAGTGGGTCGAAGGTGCAGAAAAAATGAGAAATTATATATAGCCCTAGAAAAGAAAAACTCTGAATGCAAAACAATTTTACGATTAAATGTTAATGGACAAACAATCACAGAACAACCAGAAATACTGAAGGAAGAGGAAAAATACTACAAAAAACTATACACTAAGAAAGAAATATCAGCAACTACACACACTTTCTTTCCAGCAAATGACAACAACAGAATAACAAACCAGGATAAACAATCATGCGAAGGTTCACTAACAGAGTACGAATGCAAGATAGCGGTGCAAGATATGAAAAACAATAAAGGTCCAGGATGATCAAATGGTCTAACAGTAGAATTTTACAAAATATTTTGGAATAATATTAAAATGCATCTTGTAAATTCGCTAAACTACTCTTTTGAAACAGGAAACCTTACCGATCTTCAGAAACAGGGTATTATAACGTTACTCCCAAAAAAAGACAAAGAGTTATCATTATTATCAAATTGGAGACCTATATCACTTCTTAACGTAGATTATAAAATAGCCACGAAATCAATTGCAAACAGACTCAAGAAAGTATTACCTTCAATAATCAGCGGCTCACAAACAGGTTTCATAAAAGGAAGATATATCGGAGAAAACATTAGATTACTATTCGAGTCAATAGAACTCTTAAATGAAACTAACACACCTGGAATATTATTTTTCTCAGATTTTGAAAAAGCATTTGATAGTGTTGATTACGAGTATATGATGAAGACTCTGAACTATTTCAATTTTGGAGATGAGTTTATTAAATGGATTAAATTGTTTTATTCAGATGCTAGAAGTTGTGTTAGCAACAATGGACACCTATCCGATTTTTTCAATATAGGCCGTGGAGTTCGCCCAGGCTGCCCCCTATCACCTTATCTTTTTATAATAGCTATAGAAATATTATCATTAGCTATTCAAAATGACAATGAAATAAAAGGAATTAACATATATAATCAAACAGTTAAAAGCACAATGTTTGCAGATGATGCAACTTTTTTTACTGACGGCACAGAACACTCATTCAATAAGTTAGTAGAAACAATAGACGAGTTTGGTAAATTCACCGGTCTGGTCTTGAATATTAAAAAGTGCACTGTTCTTCGGGTAGGATCATTATCTAAATCGTCTTTACATTACCTTCCCAATAAGCAATTTGCATGGACCTCAGAAAAAGCCCAAACTTTAGGTATGACATTTTCAAATGACGCAAATTTGATCTATCAATACAACATTGATCCAAAAATTAAAGAATTCGAAAACTGTCTAAATAAATGGAAAGGCAGGCATCTAACTTTGATAGGTAAGATAAATATAATTAAAACATTCGCCCTACCAAAATTAATATATCCGTTAACAGTCATTCAAACACCCCAGAGAACACTATAAAATATATCAAGAAAAAACTGTACGAATTTTTATGGGATTCTAAACCAGACAAAATAAAAAGAAATGTAATAACCCAAAGTTACGAAAATGGAGGAATCAATATGCTTGATATTGATTTGTTTATAATTTCATTAAAGGCTAGTTGGGTAAAGAGACTTTGCGATGAAAATAATACTGGGATATGGAAGCAAATATACATCGAACAACTAAAACAATTTGGTGGAACTTTTATTTTTGAATGTAATATTAAATATGAAGATGCAAACAACATTCATAAACACAAATTTATAAACAGCATACTTACAGCATGGTCAAAAATTAACTTCACAGAATCAAATGATATCATATCAAAACAAGTATTATGGAATAACTCGCACATCAAAAATGACGCAAAGATACTATTTTACAAAGAATGGCACGATAAAGGTGTTCAACGGATAGAACATATTTTTGATTTTAGGACAAAACATTTTTACCTATTCCCAGTGTTTGCGGTATGTTCAATCAGAATTTCAGACTTTCTAAAGTATTACACATTAACAAGGAGTATACCTGCACAATGGGTAGAACATATGAAAACAGAAAGCATTAATTCAGTACAAAATACTCCGAACCTTGTTCATGTAGTACAAAAATGTAAAGGTATAAATAAAAAACTATACAATATGCAATTAGGAAAAATAACAAGGGAGAACATAAAATCAGAACAAAAATGGGCGAATATATTTCCAGATCAAATCCTGAATTGGAAAACAATATACTCTATTACCATACGGAGCACCATAGATACAAGACTTAGAACCTTTCAATACAAATATTTGATGAGAATCATAGGTACCAACAAACTGATGGCCAGGTGTAATATAGTAGAGTCTAGTATATGTGATTTTTGTAACATGAACATAGAAACATTCAATCATTTGTTTTGGGAATGTACAGTAATACAACATTTTTGGTCACAAATGACTAACTTTTTAATACAAAAGGGCATTACAGTGAACATCAATTTTTATACTACTTCATTTGGAATAATCGAAACGGTAGAGCATGAAAAGCAATTACAATATATCTTAATCCTAGCAAAATATTATATATTCAAATGTAAATATAATAAGTCTAATCTACGTTTCGACAATTTTTTATCGTACTTAAAACATAGTATTACGGTAGAAGAAATTATAGCGCAAAGGAAAGGAAAAATGGAGATACATCAAAATAAATGGAGGGATTTTGATTTATAATATTACACGATCAGACCGAGCATCATTCAATATGGACTAAATCGAAAACTAGTTACACTTCACTACATGCTGTGTTGTGTTGCTGAAAATGACTGTTTTGTACCGCAAGGGGTACATGTTGTATACATAGGTATCGTCTTATATATGGCATACAAACGAAAACATAAGTTGTATTATGAAATTGCAAGTGTTTTACTTTTGTTTTTACACGTGCATGCACGTGCTTACATAGAACATGAATGTTACAGGCTGGATAAACTATTCTCTTGATGTATTTCGCTTCCTAGCTGGAACTCAGCTTAACACCTTCTTCCCATTCTATTATTTTCAACTTCTTTCTATCTATACTAAAAAAAACACAATTGTTTTCTCATGTAATATTGTAATTGTATACTTGTATGAATGTAACATATTCTGAGAAATAAATAATAAAAAAAAAAAAAAAAAAAATTTTGTTTTAAGACTGTCACTTTAATTAACTGCCAGGTGTATCGAAGGTTACAGAGTGACACTGTACTGGTGTTAATTACCTAAGGGATATCATAAAATTTCTTTGGTCCTGGGCTCTTGATAATAAGAAATAATGTACACGTTTAGAGCGTTTTACTCTAATTTATAAGGGAAGAAAAGTTGTAGTGTTTGTCGGGGATTGTCTTTAACCGTGCCCAATTCAGAATATGTTACTGTTTTAATACGGGCGAGGAATCATGCTTCACATGCCCGCTTTATGCTACGCGTATATGAAAGCTTGCCATTCAGTGAAACTAAGTTGAACATATTAGTGAAAGTGTAAAAACTGTTTTACCGCCGATGAGCGGAGTACTACTTTACGACATTGGTATTTTCATAATACGGGCGACGAAGCATGGCCAAATGCTTAGAGCTAAAACCCAATGTGTGTCACGTCAGAAAGTATACTGAATATAGCACCGGAAGGTACTGCATTTGAAATATTCCACTACTTTTATCTCAAACGCTATAGAGTCGATAATAGTCTACACGTACGTTACCGAATAAACAGCTTCGGAATTATCCGTAGTTGCATAAACAGATAATAATAATGAGTTTATATTAATATAAACAGTATAGATATTTCAAATAAATATCTTTTTTTGTTTATAATAACGAAAAATAAAAAAAGTAGGCACGAATTTTACCGAACCCCTTGAACCATTCGTAAATCGAGAAAATATTAATAAAACGCGACAAGATGACTGTGACCAGAATGGCAGCAGCCGATAAACATACTGCGTAACTGTGCGAATGGGCCGAACGCACCTAAAGTGCTTGTAACGGAAGGCAGAAACAGTCATGGTATTTGGGCTATTTTATTGACAATGTTTGGTAATTTATAGTCATTAATCTGCACTTAAATATTGTTAACGTTATAAACAACAGAAAAGTGTTAATTTTTCCTTCACTGTGTCTCATTCATCTGCGATATCACGTACAGGCAATGAAAACTCGAGAAGAATTAGCAAATCACTTTCGGAACATACCCCGAAAACTCAAAATGAGTGATCCCCATGTGTATCATCTTAATTAAATTGATTATTAACTGACCGATTACGTTTTATTACAATTTTCATTATCCGTTGTTTAAACTATTACTACCACGAAAACTAGATCCACCATCATATATCCCACTCTCTCTCTCTCTCTCCTATCTCTCCTCTCTCTCGCACACCCTCTCTCTCTCATCTCTCTCTCTCTCTCTCTCTCTCTCTCTCTAGTCTCTCTAGTTATGTCTGTCTGTCTGTCTGATATAGGGGACTTATTCGCTATTGCCCAAAATATATTGTGTGAAATTTGAACACGTGTTCACTGCAGAGAGATGTACACTCTGTCATATCCTTATAAAAGGCGCTTTCACCACACCTGGCAAGGTTATTCAAATGTTCGACTCTCCTACTGGCAATACAATATGTACATTGTATATATTGCTTTTTAAGACTGATGTACGCTACTAAACGTCCACCAAGATAACAGGCAGAGTGTATGGCAGGTTCGCCTTTATGTCTCCATCTGTGCCAACAGGAAAGCATTTATACAAGTTCCCCCACACTTGTTTATTATAGGAATGAATGGCCTTTTTTGTGGAATTTATCTGGGTATAAACTTGGAAAAGTCGCGGGAATACTGGACGAAGCGATAAAATATTACAATTTTCGAAAAAAAGAAAAGAAATAAAGATAAATTCCACAAAAAGGCCATTCATTCCTTATAATTCCAGCAGTTGAAATAAATTCATCAAGAAAATATGTTTATTTTCCGTTTTCTTAAGAATTATTTTAACTGCGCCTCACTGTTACGGAAAGTAGTTCGGCGTGGGAGTTTACTGGGATATAAATTGTGGACAGAGACTTGTTACGGGCCAATCAAATGTTAGGGAATTGTGTAAATATTTTTGCGCTGGAATTATAATCGTTGTAAAATGAATACAGTGTAAACGAATGTGCACGGCAGACACGTATGCATTGATAGGCCATGATCATCGAGGGAAACATGCTGACAGTATGGCTACCTGTGTACATATATTAGTTGCGCCTGACTTTAAAGGTACCCCTGTCATTTGTAATAGAGCTATGGTGTGGTCCATAGCATTTTCCTACAGAGTAGTCTGCAGTATGAACAGTGTTAAATTTCCACAGCCATATCAGAGGGGGGTGGTGTAAATAGACACACACGTGTAATGAATGGAGCCAATTGTGACCATGGATATTCACGAAAAATGGAGAGAACTGTAATGTGCATATTATGTAGGTTAACCAATTTACACCATGAGCAAACACATATATTTTTACAACACATAGTAAACCGATCGATGTTAATCACTGGGCATGACTACCAGAAAAACTATACTTAAAATCAGAGCTCCAGATAAGTTTTGTATCTAAAACGTACTATACCCCCTGATTTCAAAATCATTGCGTATTTTATTTTTACAAATGAATTGTTGATGTTCTTCATTACTAAATAGGGAACAAATGATAAAAAAAAATTCAACTTTATGACATTATTTTCACTACTCAATTTGAAAATAAATGCGCATTGTCACATTTCTGTGCATATTTTGTACTCCCACTTTTGATAATCAATGCGTTTTCTGCTAAAATAATTGCGTAAAATACGCCAAAACGCACCTTATCTGGAGCCCTGTACTTTGCAAGTGCGGTTTTATTGCACCTTTTCAGTTGTGTCACGGACTCTGCTGTATTCACAGTCCATGACACAAGTGCCTCATAACACCAGCTGAAGCGACTGTAAGTAAAAATGAAACACCTAATACGAAAAATAGTCAAAATGGGCATCACTGTCCAATTGACAGTCGTGCTCAAAGACCAACAGGGATTGAGACAATAATAACACCAATGGAAGGGTTCACATGGAAACTTTCTACAGATGCCACTGCACTGACCTTCGCTGATGTGAGTTTAAATCTACATGGCATAGTCAAGCGATCCGTGATATTTTCCGAACACGACTACCAGAAAAAAGTATACATTGCAAGCATGGTTCTAGTGAACCTGGTGCTGTAGTCCAGGATACAAACACCTCTGACACAGCACCGGGTTTAACAAAAGTAAATATAACTAACATAAGCAAGGTGTATGATCACGTGGTACTAACAACAACAACAAGTACTGAAATTTCCAGAATCCATCTGATTCAAAGTACGTATTATTTTATATTGTCCTTATTACGTAACGGATTTTGATGAAATATGGAGCATCAAACGCGTCTTGTTAAGCTGCATTTTGGTGGTCTCTGTATTTTCGCCCAAACTTCTGTCGTTTTTGCGAAGAATCGAGTTCCGTGTCTCCGACACGGAAATCGATTCTTCGCAAACACGACAGAAGTCTGTGCCAAACTCCATGGACCACCAAATGCAGCTCATGAAGACACGTTTGCTGCGCCATATTTCATTAAAATCCGATACATATTAAGGAAAATATCAAATAATACTTACTTCGAAGTGGGCGACGTTGTTGTTGTTGTAACTACGTGATCATGCCCCTTGATAAGGCAATCAAATTAATACCAAAAATAGGCAAAATGTGTATGCATAACTTTCGAAGTGACAGTCGTGCTCAATGACCACCGAGGATTGAGAAAATAATAATATCACTGGAGATGCTGAGCTTTGTTATTTTTTCATAAAATGACGTCGTAAATGTACTAGAACAGTTTTTTTTTATAAAAGACCAAAAGGAAAAACACGGATTGTATCACTGGTTCAAATAAGAGAAATGCGCTAATGGCGCTATTTGATTAGCATAGAGCAGCTGTGACACCATGGTAGTTGCGGGAAGTAGCTCTGCAATACTCCCGTACCGTCCGTAGCATACTAACATCACGGTAAAGCTATCAATTGGCAAATTTAGTTGCATACGCTAACGTCGCCCGTCAGGCAGGGGGATGGGCGTACGATTGGTACATGGGTACATTATGTGAGTCAAAAAGGTGCACGGGTTTCAAAATGGAGGCGCCCAGTGGCAGCAGCACCACGAGGTTGGTACATTTTGTATTTATTTTCACACTTACATTAAAATTTGAGCAAATACATATAGGCGACGGGTGGCGGAATGTGTCCCGATAAACGGACAGACGTCTCAACTGAGGCAACATTCACTAAAACGTTATTGAAGGTACAATGGACGCCGGTGTGTAAACAAACGGGTTTCTGTGACATTTCCCACCCAATTTTAGCCACTTTTTATAAAAAATACGTGTTCCTTTGCTTAGTGTATGACATATTGCCAACGAATATGCATTATTTAACATATTTTTCGAGAAAATTATGTTCGCACACCTCATACGCCTTTAAAAAATAGGTGTATGCATACGAAAAAGTGTCTGGGTCGTAATGTAGACCTTCACAATGCGTTGGTGACTTTCAAATCGACCGTCACGTCAACGTTTAAGCTGATGATATAATATTTACTTAATATATTAATTTATTGTAATTTATTATTGTTTTATTTTTTCATGTCGGATAATAGACACATGTGTGGTCATAATTTAAATTCATCAGTATAGCAGTAACAATAATGAAAGTACTGAAAGTACTGAAATATGTTATCTCCACAAAAACTGATCGGTGTGTGGGGTAAGTTAACTTGGTGTAACTTGCAGGGTCAGTACTGAAATATATAGAAAATCGTTCAGCCCCCCCCCCCCCCCCCCACGCCCCTCTTTTACTGCTATCTCCGTACTAGAAACAAAATTGCAACCTCGCTCCATACCTCTCGCGAGCGTAGCAATTTAACCCCATCTCTTTAATGTAACGCATTGAAGAGTGATTTTTCCAATCGGTTATCTGGCGTGTTTGATATGTTAGCGATATAAAACTGTCAAAGATGTATCAATCAATTAATAATAAAGAATATGGTTATTTTACCGTCTCAATGTGTTTATCTGACATTTACATGTATATCTTGTAAATTTGAAAGCTTCATTTCGTTATGTTGAATGTTGAACAGCTAGAGAAAAATTGGATTCCATAGAAAATGATTTCCCTGTTCTATTATCTTTGGCAATTTACTAGTTCTACATCAATGATTATTTGTTTAGATATAAAATATACAGTTAACTAAATGTTGACATTTTTGAATGGGTCAAATTGTATCCGTAAATAAAATATCGGAGGCGAATTGTTGTAGCTAGCTCCGTACGTACTGTCCCGTGAGACATAAAGGTAATAATAGCTGCTGTAATATGCACGAAATGTCTTGATTCGTATTTTCTGATAAACTGAGCACAACCTGTGAAAACTATAGAGAATAATATATGTAGAGTTTTAGATACAAAGCAAACATACCAAAACGCCATATGATAAGTTCGCACTATTTTCTTGGTCGTACTCACCGTTTAGGTGCAGCACGACAATGGCTGCCGTCATCGAAATTTGTGTGACATAATATGCTATCTCAAGGGAGATAACATATAAAAATCACCCCTGGCTCACTCATGACGGTCCCAGATGAAAACGGACCCTGGTCAAACATTCGGATTATTGCACAGCAAGACATCTTACGTGAACAGACCATCTTTTTATTCTTTTGCCAGTTCCTGGAGTAACAGTCCCAAATTTTCGACCCTTTGTGATACTTGAAGGGGGCCTGACATTTGTAGTGAACCTGGTAACCCTTTATTGTATGGCTCGTTCCCGTTACCCTCGGTCTTGCATGGCAATCACCTGAAATGTATGGAGCCCCGCAGGGGACATGGAATGTTTTTATTAATTAGTTCCCACGATATAACAATTAGTTCCCTCGAATTAACAATTCGTTCCCACGATATAACAATTCGTGGGAACGAATTAACAGTGGGAATGAATTGTTATTTCGTGGGAACGAATTGTTAAATTGAGGGAATGAATTGTTAATTCGTGGGAACGAATTATTAATTCGTGGAAACGAATTGTTAAATTGAGAGAACTAATTGTTATTTCGTGTGAACGAATTAATTTAAAAAAGGTTGGCAATTTCAGATATTGCAATTTGATCTGGAATCTGTGGCAGTGACTGGAGAAATGAGGCGTATGGGCTGTGTTATCTGTGTCGCTCCTGACGAACTCGCACACTGCTATAGCCTGGTAATGACCTACATGGCTTGTTAGAAGAAGCATGCTGGGTGTTTCATCGACGGAATAGCGAACGGTGCAGATCTACACGGGTCGCAAAACCCATAAGCCCCATTTCTCCAGTCACAACAACAATAGAAATTGTAGATACATGTATTTAAAATATAAAAGTGTTATTTATTATAGTGACACCCCTATTGAAAGGGCCAGCCAGTTTTGTCTTATGAGGCACTATAATCTCTAAACATCAGTACTTCCCAATTCCTAGCATATTTGCCAGGCATCTGTAAGGTACGCAACCGGTAGTTGCGAAGGTAACTCTTGCAATCTACTCCCGTACCGTCCGTAGGTAAACTACGGACGGTACGGGAGTATATTACACGAGTTACCGTTCGCAACTACGCAACCGGTACCATTTATTTAACTAGCTGGCGGCTCATGTACAAATATGTCTTAAGTAATATAGCTAAATACGGATGTTGAAAATATTGTAGAAAAGAGAAGAATATGTTTTCCATCTACTAATTGATCACATGCACGAGAATTGTTCCATACTAACCTGCTAACGCAGGCTGTTAATACTAAACGTGTTATTGGTAGATTTTTTTGTAAAACATCTTTGGCTTAAAACAGCATATCAGTAAGTTTAAAAAAATGCTATACCAAATTACCGCTGGGTTGTTTCTAATTTCACTCATATAGGTACATACATATCGGAGTTCTTATCTTGTTCTGTTCAAGATAGAAAATCTGATGAGTATGTACCGATATCAGTGAAAATTGAAACACCACAGCAGTTCTAGTATCGTCATATATCTTCAATTAAACCACTTTACACAGGGCCACGATGAAAACACCTTTTTATTTTGCATAGTATTTTTGTTTTTCAAAAGAATCCTGATATGCCCCATTCACAATGTTCCAATGTCAAAGTGGCAATGTACATACCGGGCCTCATACCGTCCACCGACAAGCACTGGCTTAAAGCCTGAAACAAAATTGGCAATAAAGTGACTATGTCTCAGTTGGTGTCTCAGATATACAGAATGTGGTATTTAGCTTCATTTTCTTCCAGGCGACCTTTGGGTACAATTAGACTAAAAAATAAGATGCAAATCTACAATTAAACTATGTTGTCCTTATCTGTTTCGTCACTTTATCGACATATGTGAGACCCGGTCTTTAAAGGTACATGCCCACTCAGTAGGCTCTTTATATCAGATACATAATTTGAGGCATTTTCTGGCAAAATAAACATTCATTCATCATGACCCAAAGTAAGTATTATACATCTGATATCAGGGGCGATAACCGTGTTTCCATAACATGCTAACCGACATTATTATGTATTCTCAGTATTTATTTTTAGATGTGCAATGATCATACTCAAATAGCATGTCTCATTTGCATATGAAAATAGCCTGATACTACCGCGCGTCACTATCAGTAAAATAAATATTACTAAATTATTACATACGTGTAGCGGGCACTTGTAATATTTAAAACTGGTGGAATAGTGACACAATTATACACTTATTTAATTCCTATAAAGAACATGTTGTGCCTACTGAGTGGGCATGTACCTTTAAAGCTAGGTTCAAACAATCGAGGAAAATTGGTGATCACGGAAAATAAACAAGACTTGTGGAGAATGCACATACACCCGGGTGTCGCAGTCGCGATGTCTATCTGTCTAGCGCCTTCCACCAATGCAATATGACAGCAGTAACGCAACTCACACGGCGTCATGGTCTTAAATACACCTTCGTTCCATTCAATGGAGGGACGCCCATCTGTATTGACCATATATTGTCACACGAAACCTGTATGTCAGATGTTACAGAGTGAGCCGTAGTCGATGATGCCCCGCTGAATGTGTCCCGTCACTTGCCGCTAGTACGTTCCTATCAATCCAAAACGCGTCGTGCAATTCATATACATGTAGTAGTACTCCAGGTCCTAGCACTACAGTGTTTAACTGGAAACAGCTGATGTATATAGAGAATAGTAGGTTAGTGCCGTGAATGGAAAAAAATATCTGGCAAGGCTCAGGAAACGGGATGGGCGAGGCTTTGCCGAGCACATCCCGTTTCCGTGCCGCGCCAGATATATTTTCCCATTCACGGCACTAACCTACTATTCTATTTATCCCGTCAACACCTACAAATGGCTGTAAAATGCAGAAATAGTATTGACTGGGTATCAAAAATGTTTCACGGCACCGTGTTTCACGGCACATACTCACTGTGTTGACGGGATAAATAGAGAATAGTAGGTTAGTGCCGTGAATGGGTAAAAACATCTGGCAAGGCTCAGGAAACGGGATAGGCGAGGCTCTGCCAGACACATCCCGTTTCCGTGCCGCGCCAGATATTTTCCCATTCACGGCACTAACCTACTATTCTATTTATCCCATCAACACCTACATATGGCTGTAAAATGCAAAAATATAACCCCCGCCACCGCACATATTCATACGCAGTGATTAGGTAGTATTGACAGGATATCAAAAATATTTCACGGCACCGTGTTTACGGCACATACGCACTGTGTTGACGGGATAAATAACTACACATGCACACTGGACACATTGTTAAGCAATAAAGTGTTCCAATACGAGGACATTAATCAGGCATATACGACTATAATTGAATGTATTAGTATAGCCTCGGAATCGTGTCTACAAAAACATGCGTTTAAACCACATTTAAAGCCTTACTGGTCATCGGAACTAAGAATTACACAACGTTATGAAAGAACAACGCATTTTATGGATAATCACTGGTCGGCCTAGAAACACAAATTCGGTAGTGTATAACAACTACAAAGAATATACGCGCATTTTCAGAAAGAAACTTCGTATAAGTGCGAATGAATTTCAAAGACGGGAATACGAGCACATTGACAAGATGTCTGAAATTGACCAACCTTAGTTTTGGAAATTCGTAAACTCGAAGCGAAAAAACAAACGATACAACCCTGGAAATGAAATCCGCTTCGGATCCACCGTGCTGACGGATCCACGGGAAATTACGTGTGGCTGGTGAAACTACTTCAATGAACTTTACACGCCTACCATAGATGACAACTTTTCCGAAGAAAATAAAAACTTTGTCGAAAATAAAGTTCAACAATTACTACAAATCAATAACCCTGATGTGCATAGCGATAACTGCGAAATTACACACGAACTATCGATGGACGAGTTATCGACCTTAATACAACAGTCACTTCCTCTGGGAAAAGCAGCCAGCTCAGATTGTGTGACTTACGAACATTTGAAATACGGTGGTTATCGCCCGCGGCCTTCAATAATGCATAAACAACTTGTTCCAGCAGTTACTACACGAGGAACGAGTTCCCGGTTCGTTTAAAGATGGACTTATCGTAATAGTTCGGAGGCAATTGCTCAGAATCCGGCACCTCATGTTAATTTGTCTTTCATCGTGGTTTTGTATTCATCTGTGATCCAACTTTCCGAAAAGGTCATTTCAAGGTCAAAATCCTGGTATTTATGCCATAAAACCGAGGAATTAATCTTCGATACTAAGCATAACAGTAATTAAAGATCAAGAAACAAACAACAATTAATGTCAAGGTCACAAAACTATATTTTCAAGGTCAACAAGTGAAAACGGGCATGAATTTATATTTGTAATATTGTTTCTGTGCTATGGCATACATATATCACTGCTTATTACCATATAAAATATATCTTTCACAGATATGTGGCATACTGTTCATTATTTGACCAGTCTTGACAAAAAGGGACTTACTTAGTTTCTTATTCGTGGATGTCACGAATACACACCGGTATAAATCTAACATTTTGTTATATTTCCGAGGAAAACAGAAACCAGCGCTTCATGCATTTGTGTTTTTGTGGTTAATTAAAGATTCAGATTTCAGAAATATGTGGGTGTTATTGTTTCCAAATAGCTTCAATGTCATTTCAAGGTCATTGAACATCAATATAATTTTGATGCAATATATATACACAATGTACTTTAAAAACAGATTAATTCATATAATTGTCAATAGTATTCATTATTATTAGACATATTGATATTATTAAATTTATTTATTGAATAGAAAATCAGTCGCCAAATTTCAAGGTCACAGAAAGGTCGAGATTGTTGATACGTTTAAATTCAACCAATAGCAATGCATGCTTTTCGAAGTTTTGTCATAATTCCGCACGTATTTCTATAACAAAATATCTTCACAAATGCAGTTATCAAATGTATTTGTATTTATTTTTATGTTGTCAAGTTGAATGCCAGCTCAAAGACATTCGCAATTAAGAATAATGTAGTATTTTATTTATTTAACGCAAACTAAAACGACAAATATCAGATCTGGAATACCGAAAGAGCCAATTGTAATACATTACCATGTTCAACTATGACAGTATTCAACTATGGCATGCTGTTGCTATTGTGTATTGCTTTAGAGTTATGTTTACATGGGTTCATCGGTCTCCTCAATGTCTGTTATTTTATATTGTTGATACTGTCTCAGTCTGGTCAATATCGTCAAAAACATAAACATTATGACTGTGCACACCAAAGTGCCGACGGAATTCCTAATTTTAAACTACGAATATTTAAAATGATAACCTATAATTGTTAAACATATGTATAAATTCGAAACACACGGTTCAAATGAAAAGCAAATAAGATGCTTTATCCCGTCAACACAGTGAGTATGTGCCGTGAAACACGGTGCCGTGAAACATTTTTGATATCCTATCAATACGACCTACTCACTGCGTATGAATATGTGCGGTTACTGGGATTATCTCTTTGCATTTTAAAGCTATTTGTGTGTGTTGAAGGGATAAATAGAATAGTAGGTTAGTGCCGTGAATGGGAAAACATATCTGGCGCGGCACGGAAACGGGATGTGCTCGGCAGAGCCTCGCCCATCCCGTTTCCTGAGCCTTGCCAGATATTTTTTCCCATTCACGGCATTAACCTACTATTCTCTATAAGTTCAATAGCGGAATCGATAGGTCGTGATTTTAAGCTGAATTGTGCATTTTGTGATACAAGCATGAAATTTGGTACAGTCGTAGATGAAACCATAATAAAGGATTTTAGCTATAGGGACATTCCAGATTTGTCACGTGACTCAAATGGCGGCCATTTTTAAAGATGGCTGCCGATAATAGTACATGCATGTAAGAGCATGGAATAAATTTGCCTGAATAATAATAATATAAGTATTGTTTTCTCTCAAAATATTTATTTTGTTCTATAATTGAATAACTGTACTATAAATATGAGTTACATGTTTCAAAAAACAGCTAACATTTTAAAATGGCCGCCAAAATAGAATATATTTTAGTAGGTTTTCAAATATTTGATGCACATGACACGGAGGTATAATAATATAAGTGTTTTTTTCTCTCACAACATTTAACATGTTCTATAATTGAATAATCATACTATCAATACGAGTTACATGTTCCAAAAATGTCTACCATTTTAAAATGGCTGCCAAAATAGCTCCAACAATCATATATTTGTGAAAGTTTTCAAATATTTTATGCACGTGACATGGAATTATCGTCTCCTAATAGTTATGTTATTAGTGGAAGGGATTTGGAAAGATATATACTAATTCAGTACTACTGTGAATCGTTTACTTACTGTTGTAATGAAGAAAACGTAAAATTACCTTACCAACTTAAAGCCTATATTAGCTTATAACCGGAATTTGATTTTGTCTATTCTGGTGGAAACTTGCCATATTCTCGACATTGTGTATACATGTACTCCCAAATGCATGGTTTGCCGTGTACCACATATTGCCAAACATACTGACTCATTAGTAGCCGATAGCATAATTATGGTCTGATTTGGAAATATTTGTTAGTCCGATATGCAACTGTCCAGTACCATATGTAGTATAACAATATAAATGTAATTAACAAAGAAAACACATTGTTCCATAGCTGCAGTATTTTTGACTTAAACATTCCCATTCACACCCTTCCGATTGAAACGATACATGCGTGTACGTCAAAACGATACATAAAACTATTTAAATGTAATGACACGATCTACCCACCATACCAAAATATATTTCTTGCATGTGTCTGGCGAAAATAAATGCAAACAAGAAGTTGTCCGCTATTTCACGTCTCTTTCACTTGTCGAATATACAGGCGCCTAGAAATGGGTCCTTTGCATATCAAGAGGTACGTATAATAGATATATAGCTTAATTGGACATTACAGACGAGGGAATGTGGCTGATGGTGATAACAGAACTAATACACTGTACTATTGTGTTGCAATAGGTAATTATATTATTGTTTTGTGAATGATAATGGCATTATAATATAGATTTTTCAAAACAAATGTATTCGGTCTCGTTCAATTTCTTTCTACGGAAGGACATAACTTTGTGCTATTTTGACTTTCCTTCAAACAGCGTAATCTCATTTAAATGTAGCTGAGTATAACATAGTTTGCAACATTAAATAACCATAAAATAAACAGTATAGTGAGTTAAGTGGGTTGCAGTGTCCACTAGATTTGTCAGTAAGCGTAAAAACACGGACGGACGGACGGAACGGACGGACGGACGGAGGACGGACGGACGGACGGACGGACGGACGACCTGACTCCAGTATACCCCCCCCCCCCCCCCACAACTCGTTGCGGGTGGTATAAATACGGATGATAAACAAGCATTACAATTAGCTTTGTACAGTCTGTCTTCAGATGATATTCCCGTCGTGCGCTGATAAAAATGGACAAACGTCGCAAAATGTTGGACCCTCGTCAACCTGGGACACCAACTACACACTTGTCTACCAAATGGGATACATCTGCTCTGTGTTAGGAGAATACTTCTGAAATATTACACCGTCCAGCGGACTCTAAACGTACAACGCATGGAGTATGTTATACCTCGATAGCTGACAATATTGCCGGTTTTCTTGATATTGAATGTTTGCCGAAAACGGTTAATGTGTCATATCTGAGAGTCGATGACAACATTGAAATAGTATTCAATAGTAATAAAGCTATATTCCATAACTCGTGTAGACTGAGAATGAACAAAACACAATCAAAAACCGTTGAAACTGGCTGAAGATGTATCGTGCTTCTTTTGTGACTTACCATCGTCTGTAAAGTCATTTCGGCATGCATCAATAAATTAAATTAGTGAACATGTAAACAAAAGGTGTGCTGTCGAACTGTAAGAGAGTCGTTCGGGACGTGGACTCACTGACGAAACGTGTATAGAGGAGATGGGGAAGCCTTTCACTGATAGTAGCAAAGACCTACTGGTACTAGACACCAGAGATAATATGGATTCAGGAGTAATCTTCTGTGCACCATATTGAGGAACTTGGCCAGCATCAATGTCTTTATATAATGTCTCAAACGTGAGGTGGAGATCTTGACGAGTTGTTTTCGCATGAAAACCATGCATATCCTCCATACTTGTCACACATGATCTCGTAGGCTGTTTGGAAGATATGCTCCCTGTGCTAGAGAATGATCCAATTTCCACGATTGATGCTGTCAAACATTGACGGTGCTGCCATAGTCAACTTTCTTCGACCTCTTACTATCATGACATTTAATTGCTATGCAACGGATGTGTTTCTACCATCTGTTTCTACATCAGTTCACAATTGCAGCATGCAAGTCGGCTGGATATAGTTTGGGATGAAGTATAAGCCAGATAGTTTGAAGGCAGGTACACGAAGCAAGAGAGGCTTTGGTGTGGTATGGACCTGTCACCAGGTTATTCTGATTTCAGGGCTGAATATATAGGGCCGCGCCATGTATGAAAACCGGGTTTAATGACAACGTTATGGAAAGCGGTAAACGACGTCGGAAAAACGACGATTCAAATTGTCTAACGTCGCCGTAAAAGTTCACAGTTTGCCCTCCCATTTACGTTTACTGGCGTCAGTTAACATTAAGTGTGAACGGAAAACGGAAAATGATAACTATCTGAAACTTTCACTAATATGAGACGCGATGCCTTGTACCTCAGTACACATATTATGATATCATGACTTTACGTCACGTACTTGTGACGTCACTGAACGTGAATACATGTTTGATGTTATGGCCATGGTGTCGTGACAAAATATTATAGCAAGGATACTTGCACGAGTTCCTCGCATCATCAATGACTTAGAAATGCTTGAGGCGCTGTACATTGTCGCCTAACTGTCGTTCTTTGACATTGTCACTCTGTTTCGTCGTTTGTCCTTATGAATTGAAAATGGTGAACGCATAATTTAACTGGTTACATATCAGCGAATTTTTCGCTTACACTGCACTTTGATTCATAAATAATCTTAAATATGTACAACCAAGTGTATGCAAACGATATTAGTAAATTGAGACTTTTGAACAATTCTATTCAATACTTAGCGAACGATATGCCATTTAATGCCACTTATTTTATCATAAACGGAGGTAGACACGCAGCTATGTAATTACATATATATCCGGTGTTTGTATTGAATTTGGCAAAATAAATGCATCAACATCTCTCTAATAGATTCAGAATCAGTGATTTCATTGCAGCTTCTTGATTGTTTGTGTATAAGCAATACATAATGCACAAAACACGCAGTGAGGTCGGTGGAGTTTTCGAAATGTCTTGAAATTAATTTGAAATTTGATGGTCATAAACTTGCTTTTCGTACGATTTGTAGTATCAAATCATCAGCTTATCACTTGACTGCATAATAATGGATATCAGGCGATGGTAATGCGATCCTCAAGAAAGACACACGGCGACAGTTATCACGCTATCACGCTACCACATCTGCCCGACGTCGTGTTTTGTCACAAAGTTAATGTTATAAGCGGCCTACTGCCCTCTTTAAAATATGTCGTCGCAAACGAAATGTTAAATAATGTCGCTATTATTCCCCAAAATTATTTCAGACAGCAGCAAACAACAGGGAAACGCCAACACTTCTCACTCTGCCTTGTTTGAAAATTATTCATACGAAATTACGTTACTTGGGCCGCAATCCAAAACATGACGTTACATTAGCAACTGCAACACGAGCCATAAACATTATTTTCATACATTGTCTTGGTCTAATGGGAGACACTTGGCCAGGCTACGAGATATCCAAATTTGGTTGACATGCGATAAAAGATGACAAATCTGTAGGACTTGTCCGGGTATTTTATCAACACGTCTTGTATACGCCGTTGATAAAGACGTAATTTCACCGTCATTGATCTAAAACGTCATATAAGTTTTTGCCACGCGTCATAAAAATACTTCTAAAATGAAAAGTAATTGGGATACATTGATAATTTTGGCGGCATATGGCTTTTAAAAGATGTACAATTCAGAATACGCGAAAAAGTAAAAACTGAATTTTTTGTCATTAAGCCCGGTTTTCGCACGGCGCGGCTCATATTTATTTCAATGGAAATATTTTGTTCGGATTTTCGGATTTTCCCCCCAATTCAGCAGGTTGAATACTGGATCGAACTCGTTGACCCGCCCTTAAATGGCATTAGCTGTTGATAGGCCGTTAAACACAAACAAACAAACGAACAAGAGAGGCAGACGTGTACGTATACGTGTAGCACCATCAAATACAGTTCATGAAAACTGGCAAGAGTTTCTTCGGATTGATGAAACAAGATGGAACTATTTGCCTATCTGACAACATGTCTAGCCACGCTTGCAACTGACAAACAAGTAATTAGCACATACCCTACTGATGTCTTGCGCACACAGGCAATAGAGGTGTTGGCTCTTGTACCCTGTACCCATGAGGAAGCTGATACCCGTATCTTGCTTCATGTGGCAGATGCCGCGAAAGAAGGATATACACACATATCGATGCGTACTGTTGACACGGATATTTTCCTTTTGCCAGTAACATCAGCCCAGAATCTTGATATTGACTTGTGGGTATGATTTGGAACAGGAAAATTCGGCTCTTGTCCGCACATGGTATGGTAAGCGTATTGGCCCCAGATGTGTGTGTTGCTTTACCGATGTCACTCATTTACGGGATGCGACACAGTGTCAATTTTTGGCGGTAGGGGTAAGCGGACTGCTTGGGACGCTTGGAAGGCATATGGTGAAGTAACACCAGTTTGTTTTATACTTTGCCTTCTGCACCAGAGTCCATACACGACTGGATTCAACCACTCAAATGTCAAACGTCGTGAGATAAAAAAAGAATGATATTATTTTTATTTCAGTGACATTATGCCAGTTACCCACATCCACATAATATTGCTGGCGGCCATTTTGGAAAATGGCTGCCATTTTTGTTATGTGACAAATCTGAGATGTCCCTATAGCTAAAAGTAGTTAAAATAATGTTTCCTAACAGTATACCAAATTTCATGCTTGTATCACAAAATGCACAATTTTCTGACATATCGATTCCGCTACAACGCAAGTTGTACACAGAGAGTATCAAAGCATTAGTTGCAGTTCAAATAAAACGGAATCACAACTATCGGTGTCTGATTAGTAACAGAGACTTTCAAGAAAAGAAGAAACTATAATGTGAATTAAATGAATATTTCATAAAACACAAGCACACTGGAATTCCAATATTGACGAGATATATGAGGAATATATGACATTGTATAATATATATATTGATGGCAACCATGATACCGATATGGAAGGGAGAATGAACATATATTCCAGTTGGTGCTTTAAATTAGTTGACCCATCACAT
Source organism: Conchocele bisecta (assembly GCA_029237695.1). Taxonomy (NCBI): domain Eukaryota; kingdom Metazoa; phylum Mollusca; class Bivalvia; order Lucinida; family Thyasiridae; genus Conchocele; species Conchocele bisecta. The sequence goes on from CM055280.1 coordinate 36,168,326, forward strand.
TGTGGCTATGTCAATAATGTAACCCAGATACGTTGAATCACACTTGAATAGCTTGACGTAAAGATGTACAGTGGAATAGATTGATTATAACATAACTTGCGTTTAGCAAAATGTCATAGATGGCAATGCACCTCTATTTTCCACTGAATTGACCATATCGGTGCTGCGAGTTATCCTTACCTCATCAACATGTGTAGCAATATACTATACTATTTATCATTTATTGATTGACACACTTACTTCCATCCGTATTCACACTGAGATTACATGACCGCGTCTAATTTTCCGCAAAGCAGCATGCGTGTGACAGAGAGGATGGATTCCCTGTTGTACTCACACTATAATAGGGGTTATATATATAGGAAGGTCTTTTTTTCACGTATTTAATATCACCAACTTATCAAAATAGAAACTTCCATATATGACAATACAATGACACCTCATTATCATATAGACGACCACTTAACACTCACAAAAATTTGACAAATGTTAGTAAATAAGAAATAGAGGCCAGTCAATGTAATGCAATTCTTAAATTTCCTAATGAAAGTGACATCACATTTTGTATATGTCCTAATATATACTGGCTTGGCAACCAGCAGTCTGTTGTGCCATCCCGCTATTAACTGCAGTTGATTGTCTAAGATATAATGGCTCTTGAGCACCGTAGTAATAACGAACATACAAGCAATATGACAATGCAAGCACTATGACTTATACTGGACATGAGTAGCACATGGCATATACGCATAAGCTTTATACGTACGTTCAACGTTGCAACGGATATCTTAGAACAATCGTCGTTATGAAGATAAGTGTCGCTTTAAATACAGAGCATTCGGACGTATTTCGTTTCGCATAGAATAGAAGCTCATAAATATGAACTATACGACGTATGTTAAGTGCCTCGTTGAATAGTTAGATTACTGCCGTCCCCCTATCATACTTAGTGTACATCCAAATGGCATGTGTTCTGTTCTTTTCCAGGTGTCCAGTGTCTACATGGTGTATACTTTCCAGTTTACACTTGCTCAAAACATGTGCTAATATTTCATGTAGAGAAACAACCCAGTTTGGAGACTTTCCAGGTGAGGAAACTTTAGTTATTACAATGACTAAATTAATTAGAATAACCAGTCGCTGTTTCAACTTGCACACTGACTTCTGCACATACATGAGCTTATCATAGGATATGCGAATATTTTTTTCTCGGAAATGAATGCTCTTTCTTATGCAGTGTGTGTATGTATCAGGTTAACACGAATATTAAGACTCAATGGATGGAAACATGTGAAATGAATTGCAGATATCTTTGTAGCTACTTGTATTATGTGTTTGCATATACATCATGTACATGTACCAGTACAAACCGATGAGAATTGCACCGATGAAAATTATTTCAGTCTATGCAAATGTCATGAATAGCATCTCCTTCAAACATGCCATTGCTACAGCACGTCATTCATACAGCACATTAGCAGGGTCGTCAAACATGGTTAGACTTGTATAGCCCAGATATCAGTCCCCGATATAGGATACCCATGAGCACTCTATAAACTAATTTAATGTATTTGGATACTAAGTAATGTTAGCGAATCATTATAACCACAATGGAAATGATTTCAAAGAATGTTAAAAATTGTGTGTACATGGTTAAATTAAGCCAAATATCTACGTGTGTGGCTTTGTCATATGTTGATCCTGGGGAAATCGTTTTATTGTGCAGACCATTTTGAAATAATTACCGTAATGTAATTGTTTTATATAAGGCAATATTAATAATGGCTGAATGTTGGATTCGTTGGTACTCTTAAGTAAAATAATGAACTTGTGCATCTTTTTGTTTTTATGAAAAGGCAGTTTGGTGGCCATTTTGAAATGTAAAGATGATAGTGTATGCGAAACGGTATCAATATACTTCTTACTAGATACCATGAGGTGAAATGATATGCATATATACATAAAATTACGCTTCTACGTGTCAAATAAACTAGCCTATCTGAAAACGTATATTTATTGCGGCCATCTTGAAAACATGACCGCCATGCTTGGACAAAACTAATATTTTTCTACTAGCAGCATAGATAATAGCTATCAGTTCGATCTGCTGAGCAATTTATACCATTACCGGGTCAATGGAAACTTCAGATTATCCTATACATATCACTATTCGGGCACCAAACATGCATGAAGTTCAATGACGTTGAAATGACCTTGAACATTATTTGAAAAAATGGCACTCCGATTTTTTGGAAACCTTATATATTCAAGTTCATAAAAACATCGGGTGCCAAAAATTAACATGAGGTGCCGGATTCTAAAACATATATGTACATTTGCCCCCGGACTATAGCGCTTCATAAAGGTCATGGCAAATCGTTAACCGATCCGAACAGTTACAGAGCCATTTCACTCACACCAGTCATTTCGAAATTGTACGAAAAGTTGCTATTAAGTAGACTCGAGGTAAAAACCTTCGAAACAAACTTCCCCCGCTACAGCATGGATTCCAGAAAAATAAAAGTTGCAAAATGGTGTCATTTATATTGCAAGAGTGCATTGACTATTGTCGGGAAAGGTGTAGCGAGTTATTCACATGCTTTTTGGATGCCGAAAAGTCATTCGACCGCGTCTGGATTGATGGATTGCTGTGCAAGCTGTATGACTTTGGTGTTTGCGGCAAAGATCTTAGAATGTTTTCGGACATGTATAAAAACATGCAGACAAGGGGGAATAACTTCTCCACTTGTCTACGCAATATACATCAATGACCGATTACAACGACTGGACGATTCGGACCTTGGACTGATTGTTGGTGACAGATCATTCAGCTCCCCGACCCAAGCAGACGACATTGTCCTACTCGCCCTGAACAAACGCTGTCTCGAGAACATGCTAGACATGTACCGCAACTACAGCTCCATGTGGAGATTGCGCTATAACGTCGCCAAAAGTGCGGTCATCATATTCGGGGAATCAAAGCAGAAATATGCAAACCATACACGACAACAACTTCTGAAGTCACGGAATATAAACATTTAGGAATTGTACAATCAACATATATCAATCGTCCAGGCAATATTGATTCAGTGATCCATTCAGCACGTGGGACTTTCCTCCCGTTAGCCAACATGGGACTTCATCGCGATGGCTTGAATCCAATAACCGCACTTAAGTATGGAACGCCATGGCTGTCTTTTATGACGATAAAGTATTTTATGCAGTACTAACGTTAATAGATGAGCTCATTATTTGTATATAATGCGAATATATTATATCATTATGTCTTAATAAAGAGACAAACGTTCAATATATCATACCAGTATGTCTTTATATCGAGTCAAACGTTCAATATATCATACCAGTATGTCTTTATATCGAGTCAAACGTTCAATATATCATACCAGTATGTCTTTATATCGAGTCAAACGTTCAATATATCATACCGGTATGTCTTTATATCGAGTCAAACGTTCAATATATCATACCAATATTTCTTTATATTGAGTCAAAACTTCAATACATGATATCATCTGTCTTTATATTAAGTCAACATTTCAATGTATGATATCATAATGTATTTGTATTGATTCGAAACGTCAATATATTATACCATTATGTTATTGTACTGGATCGAAACTTCAATATGTGATGTCATTCGTCTTTATATCAAGTCAACATTTCACTGTATGATATCGTTATGTCTTTATATTGAGTCTAAAGTCCAATATGTGATACCATTATGTCGTTATATGAAGTCCAAAGTTCATTATATGATACCATTATGTAGTTATATGAAGTCAAGAGTCCAATATATGATACCATTATGTCTTTATATGAAGTCAAAAGTCCAATATATGATACCATTATCTATTTATATGAAGTCAAAAGTTCATTATATGATAGCATTGGTCTTTATATTTAGCCACAACTTCAATATATGATATCATTTTAACTTTATATTGAGTCGTTTGTTCTTTATATAGATAGGACTTACTTGCAGTAATATTGTTTCAACGTCACTTACGGAAAATATCACAGTTTCTGTAAATATATTTCATGAAAAATCACACATCATGCGATGTTGTACCTTCGGACATCTGCCTAATTTCATGAAATACGTTTACAATATTTACAATATTTTCCGCGAATTGTGTCAAAAGTTGACACAAGTTTCAGAGTACATGCGGAATGATGTCACGAAGTCTGGAACGCAACTATCTTCAACGAATTTGCGCATGTGTCATATCTCATTTGCTGCATATTAAATGATCTTTGTCGTGTGTTTTTATTTATGAATTGTGCTGATTGGTATCACAGGCAAAACAAAACTTTCTGAGGCGGACATCCTCCGTGAATCGGTGAAAGATTCGGGAAAATACTTGTTGAAAAATAATCATTACCCCACCCACCGGTTGTCGTACAGTACGGTAAGGTTCTATATAAAAACAAGCCAATTTAATATAAATCCCATTACCCCACCCACCGGTTGTCGTACAGTATGTTCGTAACGTACGGTACGACAACAGGTGGGTGGGTAATGGGATCCTGTTTCAATTGGTATTTGTTATGGCACATGTCCGAGTCTTTCTGTGAATCGTCCGTGCGATGTATTGTCTGTAAACAGATGGCGATGTATTGTCTTCAGTAAACAGATGGACAACCTACACCTATAGCACCTGTTATTTGGCCAGCGTCAACCTACACATTTCTAAATGTCTCTGACAGTAACCAGGGGCGTAGCCAGGGACAAATTTCTGATAATCACACATATCAAATGGTAGAACATTGGGTTAGCATGGCTCACTCGTCGACCTAACGAAGTGAGGGAGAGTGCTGGGGGGGGGGGGGGGGTCCGGGGGCATGCCCCCCCCCCCCTGATTTTTTGGAAACGGAGATCCTATCTAACGCGTTTTCCTGCATTATTTACGGCACCATTTGTTTGTAATCGACATGTACGTTTGATACAAAATGCGTTCTGTTCCAGACTCAATAGCAACCCACCACCCCCACCACCACCCGCAAGATTTTATTGCGTATTTCGAAAAATAAGCCTTTTTTTTTTAATTCTTTTATTTTTTCTCGTACGCACGTGCGTATGCCTGGCTACGCCACTGGTAACTACTACTGGAGCGAGTTAGTCTTCGTATGTTCAGCAGCCTGACTCGCAGCGAGCGCTTGCCAAGTAAACTGTGCGCCTACTGACCCACGGCGAGCGCTCGCTGTAAATTCAAACTACCTCGCTGGTCGGCTCCCGGACGATCGCGGGCGCTTCGGATAGCAATGTTGTTCATAGACAAAGAATTCGAGGCGCTCGCGCCACTGCTGCAGAACATACCGTTTACCATGTTTACAACAACCTATCTTGATGGCCAGCTCGCGGGCTCTCGCGGGCGCTTCGGTGAGCAATGTCGTTCAGAAACAAAGCACGCAAAGCGCCCGCGAGCTCCAGGGCTGCTGAACATACTTCTCAAAAGTGCATTTACCACCGGAGAGAGTCGCACTGTTGAATATTCGCTCAGTAGCCTAAGTACGGCTAGAATGTACTGTCTGTTCCACGTTTTGCTGCCGACGAACTTTTGGTTATTAAACATATTAAATCTAAAAAATATTTAAATGTAAGTACTTTTTTATCAATAACAAAAAGACTCCCCCCCCCCACCCCACAATTTTCTTTTATTTGATGAAAATCCATCAAATAGTGATTTTATTTTACAAATCTATTTTTAGCCCCCATGTTAAATTCCCATAGGAAAATCTTTTTTTCGCAATAAAATTAATATTTTACGGAATTTCATGAAATAATTTTTGTTGGGGAGGGTGACATTTTTGTTATTGATGAAACAGTACTTACATTTAAATATATTTTAGATTTAATATGTTTAATAGCCAACAGTTCGTCGGCACAAAACGTGGAACAGATAGTAATTGTTTTGCTGATGACATTTAGCCTACTTGGGTGACTGAAGCGCAGGCTGATCTGGGACTACGCTGATCGCTAATGTCGTAAGGTATATTTTTTTTCAGTTGGTCACGGCCCGTTTAGTATCCAAAACGCCGGAAAATAGATATTCAGTAAATACAGAATATACTAACGCTAATTAAAAATCTTAGGTCAGCGGTGTTTGTCTAGCGCGGCCCACCATCCTCCACGAAGATCGCGCTTTCAATTTCCCGCGATGCCTCATCGGAAATAAACGTCCCGCACAAAGGTTATTACAAAACCATACCTTTTTTTGGGGGGGGGGGGGGAGGAATACAGAAATCAGATATCAGGGTTTCAGGACCGGAGACACATTCTGGCTATGTTCAGTTTAATTTAGAAATACATGTACAATCGATACACACAATAACGAAAGCGATGTCCTTGTCAAATAAGGTGATACTGTTATAAGTAAACGCCAGTATTTTCTTTCGTCTGTTTAAACGATTTGTTTATTACGTGACGTCGTTACCGTTAGCAACTAATGACGTTAACGTCAGACTTCAAATCCCGCTCGCAGATTGAACGTACATTGTCACATCTGCGATACAAGCACCGTTATAAAACGGATGCCAACAGCAAAATAATGAATACAGATGCACGAAACAGGAAGGTACATAGTGCCGAAGACATTATAGCACAGATCGACGACAAAATCGTGCAAAATTAGGATATTCTGAGCGCCAGAAAAGTAAAATGGTTCTCTGGAAAATTCGAGCGAGATGCAGAGGCAAAGTTTTAAGACGTACATCGGCGCCAAAGGTCGTGTGGAGTACCTTGGCAGAGTAGAGGGCGTTACTACTGTGGGGAGTGACGGGAAACTTGTTATTGATGAAGAGATCAAGCGCTCCAGGTGGGGCAAATGGCTCCTAAGGAAAATAAAGAAGGAGGGAGAGAACAGTGTCAAGAACTATCTGGCATGTAGAGAGCGGCGATGGGAACAAGCCCAGCAGATTGTGGAGCAGAAGGGAGGCTCGAGGAAAGAGCAACAAAGGGAGACGCGGACATCACAGCCACTGGAGAAGAAAATGGTCCAGAAGATAGTAAAACCGTCCGCAAAACAGGTAATAGGCTTTGACAAGTATGTTTAACTCTTATAATGTGGAATTAACTTTTGTCGTCTGCTGTTTATTTTTAATATTCAGTTTTACCAACAAAATCATGGTTTGCCAGCAATTTAGAATCATTTCCGACACGTTTTGGTTCCCGCCTTCTAAGGGTTAAATATCGTCATACGTTGAAGTAGTCAGTCGCATTCATTTTGGAAAAAATTAAATTTTATATTTAATTTATTAAATCATTAGCCAAGTTTTAAAAAAACATTTATGTAAAGATAAAACAACCTTCAACATTACTGATTAAAGTTAAAGACTATTTAATAATGTAGAATACGTTTCTTCTATAAATCAACCGTGTATGACAGGATTAGTACATACATACACATGTTCATTACCGTTTGCATGATATCTTAATAGCTGGAACCCAATATATAGAGAATAGTAGGTTAGTGCCGTGAATGGGAAAAAATATCTGGCAAGGCTTAGGAACCGGGATGGGCGAGGCTCTGCCGAGCCCATCCCGTTTCCGTGCCGCGCCAGATATGTTTTCCCATTCACGACACTTACCTACTATTCTATTTATCCCGTCAACACCTACAAATAGCTTTAAAATGCAAAAGATAACTCCAGCCACATCCTCAACATCGGAGAATCGACTAGAGTGATAACCGCATCACAACTTTTATTGTTGCTACGCACACACAAAATAAGTGCCTTTTGGAAGCAAACATCGCTTAATGTCACGGTAGTTTGGCATATTTGACACAAAAACATTTTTACACGTATTTCTACTTTTAATAATGTCGAGAATCATGAATATTAAAGTATATTTAATAATTACACAGCCGTGTAAACACGTGTGTTCATGAGATTTTGGAGCGGCAACTTACTCGTTGCGTTTCAAACACACTGTCACTGGGCAGATATTTTACAATTAACAGCATGTACAGTTACTGTTTGTACACATGGAAGTTGTTGATGTTCAGTGTGGCTCCGGCAAATAGTGACTGGACATATTGCTGATTCGTATTACTGGATATTGTCAGCGATTGAAGTGCGACACCACTCTGCCTCTGGCGAGTCTGGGTATGTAAAGTTTCATTTTCACACGTGTTTACATTTGTCATAGCCATAGCAGAAGTCCCATTGCAGCACACACGTCAGCACTGATCTCTACTACTTCAACACCAACATTTTCAGCACTGCCACTACCACTGATGTCGTCCCAGAAAATTTCAAATGTTCCTGGATCTAAATAATCAGACATCTTTTTTTTTGCAATACTTTTCCAAGCTCAAGTAGAATTTATAATTTATCAATGTTTTTGCTTTTTCCAATTTTATTCTTGCTTACAGAAGACAGCAACATACAATGGATTGTGGGACTAGGAAGGCTGCCAGTTAATGCAGCAACAATGTAAACAAATACTCTTAATTAGATGCATTTTAATTTGTTTTTGTTTTCTTTCTTTCTGGTACTATTTTATTATCATTTCACATTATTTCATAAGTAAGTATAAAGTGCCAAATCTCAAATGTCAGCGCTTTTCTCAAGCGTATCATTTTGTTTACAAGACTTCACCTAAATCAGTAAATGTCAAAGGTTACTGTGTCAAAGTAGTTCTAAAGCATTATTGAAACACATATTCATACGCAGTGATTGGGTCGTATTGACTGGATATCAAAAATGTTTCACGGCACCGTGTTTCACGGCACATAGGCACTGTGTTGACGGGATAAACTCTTATTATATGTTAAGACTTATATTTAATTTACGAAATGAGTGTATTATTAAGTAACTGGTGGAAACATAGCATTGAATTAGTAAAACGTACAGGTTAATGCAATCGAAAAGACTGGTGTGGCACCCATCAATACAGCGGCCACCGCAGATAATGATGTAGCCGCTATCACAGCTACTTCTGATGCCAAAGCTGCCGTCCCAGCATCCCCGGCCGGTGACGGTACCAACAGGAATACGACAGTCGTCGTCCGTGAAGCGAGTCCCGCTGCCCAGAAGCCTGCAGCTGCCAACACCACACGGGCAGATGCCGATGTTGCGAGTCCCGCTGCCCAGTAGCCTGCAGCTGCCAACACCTCACGGGCAGATGCCGATGTTGCGAGTCCCGCTGCCCAGTAGCCTGCAGCTGCCAACACCACACGAGCAGATCCCGATGTTGCGAGTCCTGCCTCTGAGAAGCCTTCTGCTGCCAAAATCACACGGGCAGATCCCGATGTTGCGAGTCCCGCCCCTGAGAAGCCTGCAGCTGCCAACACCACACGGGCTGATCCCGATGTCGCGAGTCACGCCCCTGAGAAGCCTGCAGCTGCCAACACCACACGAGCAGATCCCGATGTTGCGAGTCCTGCCCCTGAGAATCCTACTGCTGCCAAAATCACACGGGCAGATCCCGATGTTGCGAGTCCCGCCTCTGAGAATACTACTGCTGCCAACACCACATGGGCAGATCCTGATGGTGCGAGTCCCGCCCCTGAGAATCCTACTGCTGCCAACACCACACGGACAGATCCAGATGTTGCGAGTCCCGCCTCTGAGAAGCTTACTACTGCCAAAACCACACGGGCAGATCCCGATGTTGCGAATCCCGCCCCTGAGAAGTCAGCAGCTGCCAACACCTCACGGGCAGATCCCGATGTTGCTAGTCCCGTCCCTGAGAAGCTTGCAGATGCCAACACCACACGGGCAGATCCTGATATTGCGAGTCCCGCCCATGAGAAGCCTACTGCTGCCAACACCACACAGGCAGATCCCGATGTTGCGAGTCCCGCCCCTGAGAAGCCTGCAGCTGCCAACCCCACACGTGCAGATCCCGATGTTGTGAGTCCCGCCCCTGAGAAGCCTGCAGCTGCCAACACCACACGGGCAGATCCCGATGTTGCGAGTCCCGCCCCTGAGAAGCCTGCTGCTGCCAACACCACACGGGCAGATCCTGATGTTGCGAGTCCCGCCCATGAGACGCATACTGCTGCCAATACCACACGGGCAGATCCCGATGTTGCGAGTCCCGCCTCTGAGAAGCCTACTGCTGCCAAAACCACACGGGCTGATCCCGATGTCGCGAGTCCCGCCCCTGAGAAGCCTGCAGCTGCCAACACCACACGGGCTGATCCCGATGTTGCGAGTCCTGCCTCTGAGAAGCCTGCAGCTGCCAACACCACACGGGCAGATGCCGATGTTGCGAGTCCCGCTGCCCAGTAGCCTGCAGCTGCCAACACCACACGAGCAGATCCCGATGTTGCGAGTCCTGCCTCTGAGAAGCCTTCTGCTGCCAAAATCACACGGGCAGATCCCGATGTTGCGAGTCCCGCCCCTGAGAAGCCTGCAGCTGCCAACCCCACACGTGCAGATCCCGATGTTGCGAGTCCCGCCCCTGAGAAGCCTGCAGCTGCCAACACCACACGGGCAGATCCCGATGTTGCGAGTCCCGCCCCTGAGAAACCTGCAGCTGCAAACACCACACGGGCAGATCCCGATGTTGCAAGTCCCGCCCCTGAGAAGCCTGCTGCTGCCAACACCACACGGGCAGATCCTGATGTTGCGAGTCCCGCCCATGAGACGCATACTGCTGCCAATACCACACGGGCAGATCCCGATGTTGCGAGTCCCGCCTCTGAGAAGCCTACTGCTGCCAAAACCACACGGGCTGATCCCGATGTCGCGAGTCCCGCCCCTGAGAAGCCTGCAGCTGCCAACACCACACGGGCTGATCCCGATGTTGCGAGTCCTGCCTCTGAGAAGCCTGCAGCTGCCAACACCACACGGGCAGATGCCGATGTTGCGAGTCCGCTGCCCAGTAGCCTGCAGCTGCCAAACACCACACGAGCAGATCCCGATGTTGCGAGTCCTGCCTCTGAGAAGCCTTCTGCTGCCAAAATCACACGGGCAGATCCCGATGTTGCGAGTCCCGCCCCTGAGAAGCCTGCAGCTGCCAACCCCACACGTGCAGATCCCGATGTTGCGAGTCCCGCCCCTGAGAAGCCTGCAGCTGCCAACACCACACGGGCAGATCCCGATGTTGCGAGTCCCGCCCCTGAGAAACCTGCAGCTGCAAACACCACACGGGCAGATCCCGATGTTGCAAGTCCCGCCCCTGAGAAGCCTGCTGCTGCCAACACCACACGGGCAGATCACCACACTGTATGCTCTATTTATCTACAAATTACACTCCGCAATACACAAAGTTGTAGTCACTGTGTGTTTGTCCGAATTATGTGGCAGCATGCGAGTGGGCGGAGCTACCAGGGCTATATATATCTAGTGGTTACGGTGTCATCTAAAAATAGACGCAAGCTCCTGCGTATTCAGGCACATGCCCAGATTGGCCTAATGTACCCCATCCGTGATTTTTTGCGCGATGTTGGGCGCAAGACAATCAATAATTTGCGGCATTGACAATAATTAAGGGGGATTGCCGCAATCGCGCGTGCTGGATGCATCCCTGCCATCCCTGCATGATACGTAAACAAATCAAAGTTGGCTATGAAGGGCAATTCTTCGTTTTGATTGGTGGAAAATTTTGTGAATATTAACTAGCGTCAAATGACGCGCATACGCGATCCAATGGGATAAACCCGAGATGCTGGGATAAACCCGAAAATGCTGGGTTGCTAGTAAGGAGATTTTGAGCAGAGGTCGATTATAAATTAGCCGAATAAACACATTTTACGCGATTATACGTGGCTGAAACTTGTTCTGTTTAATAAATAAAAGCTTTAAATTAGCCCAATAATCGGCGTATGTTGGCGTATATGGCCATTAGAGCCAACTATGGACTTCAACAACAATAACTTCCGGGTTAAATCTCTTCCGGCGTTCAGCTCATTACGTATTCAAAATTGTGTTATTTGGCTATAAGTAAAGTTTTAAACGGAGATAATTGCCAAAAATGCAAACTTTATCGGTTGATGCAATTTGGAAGTGATACAGAAAAATTCGCGTTCGTAGATTACCGAATAGCGGAGAAAAGGGTTGCTACAAACTTTTTCAGAATACGATGGATAACCAATATATTAGCCGATCTATAAATAGATCGGCTAATAACAACAGCAGACGACAATTGTTGTGTGTAGCGGATAGTTAACTGTGTTGATGTTACCACAAATAAGCCAGTTTTTGCCGATATTTGTTACCAGCAGAAATATACGGTGGCACAGAGGGGACATGGAAATATGTTTTACTTTCGCGTGCGAACGCGATAGCTATCGCGTGCGCACGCAAAAGAAAAAAATATTTCCATGTCCCCTCTGTGCCACCGTAGAAATATTCCTGGATACGCTATATATATCATAGAATGTTTTGAGCGATCCACACACAACGTCTGTAACCTATTACATACTATGGAACCACACTAAATCAGATTGGATTTTTCTTTCTCAGGAATAAGTGAGCCTATTGTTTAATTCATGCAGAACCAGTACAGACTTGCTGCAGGTCATGTGCAAGTAGGTCCCACAGCATCCATACGAATAGTGAAAGTAGGAGAGTCTGGCCTTATTGGATGGGATTCCGTTAAATTATATAGTAAAACTCTGTGGTGTGTTCTAACCTAGAATAAACCATTTGAATTATATTATTTTTTACTGTACTACTTTTGACGACAGCGCGCGTGAATATCTGATGATGACTTAGTGTGGTTAAACCTCTAACCTATAAGGTTAGAGGATAGCAAAAAGAGTCCGGTATACAAAAAATAGTGCGGGTGTTTTGAGGTCACAGACACCGTTTGCTTGCAAATCTTGATCCATTATATTTACTACCCAGTTTCACTTGAGGAACATTTTGGGGTGCTTTTAACACCAGTTTTCATCATATTTGTAGCATTTAAAAGAAAACGCTGAACCTGTTGGTCACGTGATGTAAACAGAGTTTCCGTGGCCAAAAAATGTAAACAATATTGGAGGATATGACAATGTTGGATTTTTCTTTCTTAGGAGTAAGTGAACCTTTAGTTCATGCAGAACCAGTACAGACTGGCTGCAGGTCATGTACAAGTGGGTCCCACAGCATCCATACGAATAGTGAAAGTAGGAGAGACTGGCCTTATTGGATGGCATTCGGTTAAATTATATAGTAAAACTATTTGGAGGTGTCTAACCTATAAAGGGGGCCTAGGCCTTATGTGAGATATGTTGTGTTTTTGCAGAATTTGAAGTTGGAAGTTTATGTTTCTTGTAGCTATATCTCTGGGAACATAATTTAAAGTTACTGCGACAAGAGTAATCGAGCGAACTCCGCGATGCAACAAATTGTGTTCTTTTCGTATCGCAGACGGACAGTTATCGGCTTCGAAATCTTCTAAAATCTTGATTTCTCAGCTTTATTTGTCAACTATAATAACCCAGTGTATGTAAATTACTTGGCTTGGAATGTGACAGTAATATACACCAAAAACAGTCATTATAGTGTGTTTTTCACTTTTTTTAATTGATATTGGCTTCCTGATGAACAATAAAGAAGTTCGGAAAAGTTGCGCGACATCGCGACGCTGTTCCAAAATTTTCCAAAATTATGCGTAAGTGTATTCTATTCGCATATCGGTATAGTACCAATACACTAGTACTCAGAAAACATTGTTTTTCCTTTCCCCCTGTGTCATAAAGCAAATTTCTTGACTGACCGTTCCAAGCCAGTACCCTTTTGTCTGTCGACCATTCCAGAGTGGCATACATGTTGGTATAGTTTGAGTGATGAGTCTTTATATGTAGAATGATTAGCTCTAACACTATTTAGGGTAATGTTATGTGATTTTATGGACTTTTGTGCTTTTAATTCATTATCTATTAAAATTCTCCATAGTTCTGTAGTAGCTCAATTTAAGGCAGAATGTGGACAGTACCATGGTGGAGTTACACAGCTGCTGTGTGACAACCATTTGAGATATTTGCTCCCAACTTGGTACTGTATCCAGGAATAGAACCTAGTTTTGAATAGTAAATATTGTATAATGATTTGTAGTGAGACTGGTACACTTATAAGTACACAAGTGCGCGCTTTTTTAACGGTGTTACCGTAAAACAATACTGCTGCAAATAAGTCATATCTATATAAGGAACAAACGACTCAATATAAAGTTAAAATGATATCATATATTGAAGTTGTGGCTTAATATAAAGACACAATGCTATCATATAATGAACTATTGACTTCATATAAAGACATAATGGTATCATATATTGGAATGTTTACTTCATATAAAGACATAATGGTATCATATATTGGACTTTCGACTCAATATAAAGACATAATGGTATCGTATATTGGACTTTTGACGTCATATAAAGACATAATGGTATCATATAATGAACTTTTGACTTCATATAAAGACATAATGGTATCATATATTGGACTTTTTACTTCAATAAAGACATAATGGTATCATATATTTGACTTTCGACTCAATATAAAGACAATATCAATATCATGCAGTGACAAGTTGACTTAATATACAGACGAATGACATCATATATTGAAGTTTCGACCCAATACAATGACATAATGGGGTAATATATTGACGTTTCGACTCAATACAAATACATTATGATACATGTATCATTCATTGAAATGTTGATTTAATATAAAGACAAATCATAGCATGTATTGAAGCTTTGACTCAATATAAAGAAATATTGGTACGATTATATTGAACGTTTGACTCGATATAAAGACACACCGGTATGATATGTTGAACGTTTGACTCAATATAAAGACATACTGGTATGATATATTGAACGTTTGACTCAATATTAAGACATGATGATATAATATACAATGCAAACTATCTACAACAGCCCCCCATGGGAAGACGTAAAACTGGCTGTTGTAGAGAGGTGGCTGTTGTAGGGAGGTTAATGCTGAATTAAATTTTATCGTCTGATGTTTATTTATTTCCTTCGATAATTCTCATCAAATACATGCTTTGACAGCATTTTAGAATAATTTCCAATGTAAATGATTCTAAAGTGCTGTCAAAACATATGTTATTGAGAAAGAATGCAAAAGCAACATCAGAGGACAATGTTCATGCTCAGCAGTCTAATGGTTAGTTATAGAGGAAATCATCCATTTTGGATATATATTAGCGGCTGTTACAGAGAGGGTGTTGTTGTAGAGAGGTGGCCGTTCGGGGAGGTTCGACGGTATTTGCATTTTGACTCGATATATACACATAATGAGCTCATATATTGACGTTAGTACTGCATAAAATACTTTATCGTCATATACGACAGCCATGGGGTTCCATACCTCAAGCTCTACTGCACGATTGTACTTCCACGCGCTGTTCACACTCAGATTGTATCCGTTTTTGACGAAAAGCTGCGCAGTGCAATTTGGTTACATTCATGATCTATTTCGAGTGCTCGAGAAATATAACTCGTCTGATTGTCTAAATTCCTATTCAGAGAATAGCCAATGCCACCCGAAAGAGCACTGGAAGCGTAAATACAAATTCGCGGTAGCGTCTGTTGAGGAATTGCACTGGAACGCAAGGTTAGCCAACAACGTCCGCTTTGACCGATTTAGAAACATTCAACAGTCTTTGAAACCGTCAAGTCTGTGATGTGCAGCTCTCAGAATTCCTGTACGTTTGCTGCACGTCTATGTATTGTAAAAGTGACATATGAACACGATTGTGACAAACTCTGTTATAAATCACTCTGTGACGATGAGCATGATGAGCTGGAACGTTATTTTAGTGAATGCGGCGATCCGTGCGTTAGAGCAGCCGTTTGCACATTCTGGAATAACCTGAAGGAGAAATTCGGCTTACAACTGTACACTTATGTAGCATATATGGACACGGAATTATTGCTGATACACATTTTAGGTGGGAAATACGACACAGTTAAACGACATGTGGCAGGTGAAGAGCAAAAGTACATTAGCTTCTTGGCATTCTGTGCACGCAGCATCTCCGCATATTTTCTGCATAATAGCAATGTTTGACAATTTGTCTAGTATCCGGCGTGATATGTGAGGATTACATGTGTGACGAGTGTAGTCCCAGATCAGCCTGCTCATGTGTTTACTCTGATCGGGGCTGCTGTCTTCGCCTTTACATTCATAACATGCATGCGACACACTATGGTGGGAATGACGGTGTCATACAGTCGCGCTTTTCTGCAGGTCAACTTTACGTACTATACCAATACTATACGTATACTATACCAATACGATATGTTTTCTATACGATATGCATATGATATAAACGTACGGTATGTTTGTACCGTACATACCAACCAATATCGTATAGATATACCATTCAAATCGTACGTTTATACGATTTTTATACATGTGTAAAATTCTGGTACGTTTGTATCGTACAAACATACCAGAGTATGGTATATTCATACCATATCAGTACGGATATATCGTATATACGAACGGATATCGTATGTTTGTATAATATTCGTATAGAATGTGTGTACTATACGATGATACGGTACAAACATACCAATATTATATGATCATACAATATGCTCATTAAATATACCAATACTATACGATTACGATATGCATACGATATTAGTATATACAAATAGGTAAGGAGCAGAAAAGCGCTACTGTACATGTATGTGTGCGACCGGTGTTTTCATTGATCAGCATGCGCAGCCACACAAACTGGTCATGGAACCACACGTATCGTTGTAAACAATTATGACACCCTCACAAGGCTACATGCACGCACACAGTGTACATACTCTCCTAAGATGGAGGAAATAAAGTTATACATACATACATATACATTTTCGGTGATTTACGTATACAATAAAAGGTTTCAGTGAAACCTCTCTAAACCGGACACCCTGGGAGGTCCCCAGGGTGTCCGGCTTAGAGAGGTTTCACTGTAAATCAGGCATTTGATCCGGCATTCTGAGTCATATGTGTGTGCTATGCAATCACGAACAGACATTATAACCTGAGATAAATGGCCAAGACACTCATCATAAATAATATAACATGTGTTTTCTTGGTGTCCGGTTTAGAGAGGTTCCACTGTATTTGATTTGTATGTGGATATATATGCCACTTGGTCCGCCTAGAATAGTGTGCTCCTATAAAGTCGCGCGATATAGCACGCTGCGTAACTCGTGAATATATTCACATATAATATAAATTACATGTAACTACATGTATATCGCTCTCACCGCAAGCGGGCGTGATAAAAACAAATAAGTGAATGTTATCACCCTTTGTTGCTTAAATGTATTGGAATGATTATTTCGTCAATACAATGATGACCCGAGAGCGATGTGGAATACGTCCGCTGAATACAATAAGCATCCATCCACCAAATATCAGTTATTTTTATGCAAATTGTCAGAAATCGCAAACGGGACTAAACTCAACATATACGTATACACAAGAACGTAGATTGATACTATCGAGCCCCGCAGGGGACATGGATATGTTTTTTATTAATTCGTTCCCACGAAATAACAATTCGTTCCCTCAATCTAACAATTCATTCCCTCGAATTAACAATTCGTTCCCACGATATAACAATTCATTCCCTCGAATTAACAATTCGTTCCCACGATATAACAATTCGTTCACGATATAACAATTCGTTCCCACGAAATAACAATTCGTTCCCACGAAATAACAATTCGTTCCCGTTAAATTGAGGGAACGAATTGTTATTTCGTGGGAACGAATTAATAAAAATAAGAATGCTACGTCCCCTGCGGGGCTCCGTATGATACCGAACAACAAGAAAACTATCATACAAATACGTACCACGACTACGAATATTGTCGTGCGTTCCAGCATCGCTATTCCTCACTGAGTGACGACAATGAACCGATATGGAAATTTGGTTTCATATGTGGATGTGACTGGAGAAATGGGGCATATTGCCTTTGTTTCCAGCGTAATACCTAATCAAATATCACACTCAGGACTGTAGCTCTTGATAACGATATATACAGTGAAACCTCTCTAACCCGGACACCGTGATATTATTTTTAATGAGTTTCTTGGTCATTTATCAAGGTGATACTGTCTGTTCTTGATCGAATAGCACACAATTATGGCTCAGAGTAATCAAATGCCTGATTTACAGTGAAACCTCTATAAGTCTGACACCCTGGGGACCTCCCAGGGTGTCCGGTTTAGAGAGGTTTCATTGTATTGTTTGTTAGAAGCACGACGTTTCATTGATGGGATGGCGAACAGTGCAGATCCTGATCTGGATCTACACTGGTCGCAAAATCCATAAGCCCCATTTCTCCAGTCACAGTCACGTATGAGAAAAGCCATGTGATTTTGTACCTAAGAAGATATGCGATATGTAATACACATTGTATGCAGAACGTTTACAATATTTTCCGTAAATGACATCGAACGTTGATGAAATTTTCACAGCGAATGATAATATCGCATTTGCTATCAGAAATTTGTCAATTTCCGACTCCATTTACAGAAAATATCCACAGTATTTATAAATATATTTCATGAAAAATTGCACACCTTCGTATGTACAAAATCTGAAGGCTTGTCTCATTGTGACTGTGTTTGCAGAAATAGGACACTCTGTTCTCAATGACTAACGACAGTCAATGTGCATGATCACGAGGTTACAACAACAACAACAACAATATATAGTACATATTGGTAAATTGACACAACATGTGTAGAATAACACGTATAATTAAGAACACCGAATATTGAAACATATTGGACAAAATAGTTTATGTATACGTACATAACAGCTATATGAATATAGTCGATATATTTGAAGAGCATATGCATGCTTTTAGATACACCTTCAATGTCTTTGTTTATATGAAAATTATGAAATGGTATCAAATGTCACTGTTATGAAATCATGCTTAAATATTTACTTACAACGCCTCACTTACAAAATACAATATTGTCATGGGTGCCTCTCAAACAAGACTAATGGAGAAATATACCTGCATGTATTAGGCAATGACCATGATGCATGCACTGGTGTGCACTTACAATGGTAATGGATGACGGTCATACACATTGGAACACACACGTTCTCGTATGACACATACTGTATTTCAGTAGTTATACAAGTTATACATTTTTACTATATACATGATTGTATAAGTACAGGTGTCAACTACACATTTGAATCATGTTCCTGCTGATAACTCGGAATGGGTTGAGGGAATATTATTGGAATGTACAATAAATAGCGTGTACATTATGTACATTATCTCAGTTTCATCGGTTCTACTACCTAATTTTATTTTTATGTCACACAAACTGATTTACTTGCTGGCTGTCATCTTGAAAGTGTATAACAATATATGTGTCATGTTTTACTCCAACTTAGCTTGCTCGTATTATTTATAATTATATTAATGTTCTGTATTGTAGTATTTACTGTGTCATACATGGAGTAATATGTGCTACAAATCATTCATTCAGCATGGTAGAAAATGTATATTTTCTTTCTATATCCAATTTGCAAATTAGTACCTACGACCTATACTATTGACAGTAATTATTATATATAGTTATTTATTTATTTTACTTTATGGTGTGTAAAGGCTTGTCTACAGCTGAGAGTAATACTTCTTTGTATGAGAGACGTTCATGTTGGAATACACAACATAGTAAACATGGTACTTGTCATTGTTGCATAAATATGAAATGGACATATAGAGAGACGAACAGACATTCATTATGTATCTGAAATGTATGTGGATAACTAATATGTGGCTGTGACAGGAGAAATGGGGCTCACGGGATTTGCGACCAGTGTGGCTCCTGATCAAATAGAACATTCCTGTACCCTGATAACGATGTATTATGCTTGTTAGAAGCAGGATGTGTGTTTCACTGATGGAATGGCCAACAGTGCAGATCCTGAACAGACTGTGCGCATACACAGGCTGATCGGGATATACACTGTTCACAAAACCCATAAGCCCCATTTCCCCAATCACAGCCACATACAAATGTACATGTATACAGGTGTTAGTAGCTACACGTTCATATGAATCTTTCATAAGTATCTGGCAGCGTCTAAAATAAGAACTACTTTGTTGTAACATTGCATCATCTGCTGTAGAAAGTATGTAATACGAATATGAGCATTCACTAATATGGCAAACACTAGTAAGTACAATTACGATTGATACAATTAATATGTATACACCAAGAGAGATTTGCATAATGAGACAAATAGCGTAGTTGTTACCATGACTAAGAAAATGCAAAGCGGACGGACAAACGGACGAACACTCGGACACGCTATATCCGAAGTGTGTACAGTTAGCTATCAGTAGTGCCTAAGTAGTTGCATATGTATTTAACAATTTATAAGTAAGTGACAGTGCATAACATACATGAAATTCATGGCATGTACAATTCCCATTGTAAAATATGTGGGTGGGGAAATACTTTGTTTTTAACATTGTATCATAGATTGCAGACATCAGATAATCGGCATAATATGCAATTAACATGTCTAATGAACAATACTAGGTACCATTGACAGGAAGAAAATACAAAAGTACCATACTTTTATGGAGTTATTAAGGTAGGTGTTTTGCCATTGAAATTCAGTGGGTGGGGTAACGAAACGTGCACAATTATTATCTGAATTAGCTGATATTATTTATATTAACATTATTCCATTGTATAGTCATGGACACATCAGAAAACATATCTAATGATAAAAAACATTCGATTTTCAATGAAAAATGTGATTTTTGACAATTGCGAAAAGTCCGAGGGTGGTATACTTCAAAATGGTGCCAAACATTCATCCATACGGCACAGAACTCGTAATTGAATGTAGTTTCAGAAAAAAAAGATGTCTGAAAAAATCCCACAGGGGCGGAGGGTTTCCTTTTCTGACTGACGGTCTAGTCTTTGGGCCACCAATAACCACCCTCCCTCCCCACCCCCCCCACCCACCCTGTGGTACATAACGCCACTATGATTTTTAAATTCAGTAGTCAATTGTCTGTCATTCCAGAAGGTCTGCCATTAAAAAGCCGCTGGATGAACAAATGGCGACCATTTTCCAAGATGGCCGTCAAAAACAATTGTTTTGGTTTACATGAATAGCTTTATCGCCTGTTAACTGGTATTAGGACCGATTTAAATTTTCTAAATCGTTCTTATCTACTCCCTAATTGAATATAAAACAGTGTGTGATACATTCAAAATCAATTTATTTTACTAAATGGCCGCCATTTTCAAAATGGCCGCCAAAAAGTGTGTTTTTGCAAAAAGTTTGCACTGTAACTGCTGTTAAGTGTTATTGGAACCGCTATTAACATTATAACTTATACCTTGTAATGCATATCAATATGCATATCAATTATGTAATACATATTGACTTGACAGCATGATATAAATGGTGGACATTTTCAAAATGGCCGCCAAAAAGGGCCTTTTTTCAACAATTTTCTATGTTAACGATTTTCCATGTTAACTGATGATATGTGGCATTTGAACCACTTTTTACACCGCAAATTAATGCCATGTGATGGATATCAATATATATGACAATTGCGTAATATAATGTGTGTATTACGCAGGGGTAGGTTTTCCATATTTGGCCCATGGCCTAATCTTATGACATATGCATATGACAAATGCAGTCTGTTCTGGATCTAAGATATTCAATAGAAATGACACTTCATAATATAGATTGAATAGCAAACAGCATGTGCCATTATCATACTGTCACATCTGGCGTGACGCTGGTCTCAAATGTATTTCGGTACATTGTGTCAGTCAACGTCACAAATTAGCTGCCAGGTGCAGACTGAAGTATGTTTGTAGAAAGATCTGCCAGCTTCCATGCGCCAATAAAGCAGCAAAAACTCAAAACATTTGCAACGCTTGCAAAATCGATGACACTTACGAGTCCACAGCGAATGTCAAAGTAACTAGTAGCAGAACGGAATGTATTTGGACAGCTCGTTTCCATTGCACTCAGGAACAACATTGACATGGCTAAGGTCTTCAGTTACCCGTTAGGTCCAGTTCCATGGTCGCTTGCAAAAGCTGATGGATCACCGGCAAGGGCTGACAAAGCGAAATTGCACCAACTGGAAGGGCAGACGCATATGGTTTACAGGCCTCCGCTAGAACAGGTGAGCTACATCATTGACGGAAATGCAATTCTACATATGCAAACTGCTTTGCCCAACACATTTGCAGATCTGGAGGAGAGTCTATATCACCAAATGCCGAAAGCAGAATGCGTGGATTTTGTAACAAACACGTACCATCCTCTGTCAATTAAAACCAATGAACGACAACGAAGAGGTACCACAAATACCTATTTGATCAAGGGACCGCTGACAAATGTTCTACGTGACTGGAAGCAGTTCCTCTCGAACGATGTCAACAAGACACAATTGTGAAAACTCCTACTTAATGAATGGATGCAAGATAAATACACACACAAGGTGAAGGGAAGAACACTTGTGTTTGTGTGTGAAACCAAATGCGTCAAATTACTAGTATGTATGGCATATCAGCACACACTGACGAAATAGAAGAACTGAATTCGTCACAAGAGGAAGCAGACACACGACTGGTATTGCATTGTTTGCACCATGCATCGCATTTATCGGAGAACAATACAATTGTTGTCAGATCTCCAGATACCGACGTGTTTGTACTGTTACTCAGGTTTACACAGCAGGTGAAACAGCGTGTGCTGTTTGACACCGGTGTCGGCAACAAACGACGACTGCTTGACATACACGGTATCATTGCTGAGGTTGGTACGCAGCTGTGCTTGGCATTGCCAGCACTTCATGCATTCACCGGCTGTGACAGCACGAGTGCTTTCGTTCGTCGTGGAAAGGTGACACCGCTAAAACTACTTCAGAAGCACCCAGAATTCACTGATACATTCATGCAGTTGGGTTTGTCCCCTTCTGTAGAACCACAACTCTTCGAAGACCTTGAACACTTTGTGTGTCTGATGTACAGGAGTACTAGTACTAGTATTACAGACATAAACAAACTGCGCATGGAGCTATTCCTGCAAAAGTTCAGTCCCAAGTCAGGAGAGCTGCTGTCAAGTTACATTCGCGCTGATGTTAGCATTCTGCCACCATGCAGGTCATCGTTGAGAATGTATATAATGAGAGCTAATCACCAAACCCTCATTTGGTGCAGCACTGACCAATCGAATGCATGCATACCGCCACAAAATGGCCGTGGGTCATAAACGGAACACTAGAGTGCAAATGGACAGAGGGGGATTACCTGCCAACTGAAATGATAGATCTACTGGTAGAAGAAGAGGAAGAAGTGGATACGGTGGATGTTGATGAAACAAATGCCCATGAGCCTGACAGCTTACTATATAGCATGTTTGATGCGGATGAAGCATATGACTATGTTGCTTCTCTTAAGCCGGATTCACTAGATATGTATCTACGATTTGTACAGCATGTTAGGATAATACCTGAGCGCTGTTGATGTCAGAAAATATCGAAGAGTTTCGTACCTGATGCCATGGATGACTCCGCCACAGGTGCGATGCTTCCGAACCTGATTGAAAATGAATTACTTTGTTGTAACCAACCATACGTGAATCAAGAACAACGAATGCACCGGACACATTATGTAACTGTATGTATGTCTATATATGCTGATATGAATATGCTGATATGACTGATATTGTGTACCATATTTTATTTCATCTGTTATTGTAAATATCGAAATATGTGTTACCTGGTATCGAGGCTTTCAATCCTGAGTGAAAATTAATTACCTTGTATAATCATGCAAAAATCAAGAACAATGAAATGCCTGGACACATTATGTAACTGTATGTATGTATGTATATATATATATGTGATGCTATGTATATGTAAATGATTTCTTGAACCATATTTGATATGACGAGGCAAATAATGAATAGTTTCTTACCTGATGTTGTGGAGATTG
The DNA here is from genome assembly GCA_029237695.1 of Conchocele bisecta. Lineage (NCBI taxonomy): Eukaryota > Metazoa > Mollusca > Bivalvia > Lucinida > Thyasiridae > Conchocele > Conchocele bisecta. The sequence continues at coordinate 36,192,293 of CM055280.1, forward strand.
TCACCGCCACAGGCGCGATGCTTCAAACTTTGATTCAAAATTAATTACCTTGTTGTATAATCATGCACAAATCAAGAACAATGAAAGCCCTGGACACATTATGTAACTGTATGTATGTATGTATGTCTATATATATATGTGATGCTATGTATATGTTAATGATTTCATGAACCATATTTGATGTGACGATGCAAATAATGAATAATTTCTTACCTGATGTTGTGGGGATTGTCCCCGCCACAGGCGCGATGCTTCAAACCTTGATTGAAAATGAATTACCTTGTTGTATAAGCATACGCAAATCAGTATACGCATGTCTATAACTGTTGTTGTGCATTATATCGATGCTCACATTTAACATGTTCTATTTCACAATATAGCATTGATCTTGTTGTAAATATCGAATCATTTCTTGCCCGGTAATGTGGGGAAATTCTCTTTTTTCTTCACATTTGCTGCTATACATACTTCACTCCATGCACTTTCATCATGACAACTCACGATATTTTTGTGTATGCAATGACGCCAGTGTCATGTTGAAGTAGTTGACTATTCATATGTACCAGTTAAAAATAAATGTAAGTGGAGACAGCTAATGAAACTCAATATGTGTAAAATGTACATTGTAGATTTAGTGGGTGGGGTAACGGTTTCAAATTCAGTTGTGGTTAACTTAGTATCATGTGCAGTAAGCATAAGAAAAACAGGAACTATAGTTTGCACATGTTTCATGAGCACATGCATGTATATTTTCCATAGTTACAATTTATAAATACCGTATGTGAAGAGATGTGTGGCAATACATGTGTTACCATTGAAATGGAGTGGGTGGGGTAATTAAATATGCAAAATATTTGCTTAAAAGGACAGGACGGTCCTAAATTCTACTTAAATGCAAAGTATTGCTATAAACATCTCTCAAAACCTGCAAAACAACAGCAGTTTCCGTGTTTAACAATATCATTTTGTCACATTGTTACAAAAAGTGTGATTTTTTAATATGGCAAAAAGTTGCTGGGTGGTATACTTCAAAATGGTGTGCCATACATTCATCCAGCGGGTTACAGAGCGCAGACAAGTTGCATTAAACTCGTAATTGATTGTAGTTATCAGAAAAATATGTCTGCTTATGTACCACAGGTCCATATTTGGCCCATGGCCTATGACTATATCACACGCTCGGTTCGAGTATCGCATATAGGTGGTAATATTTCACTCTAGTCTGGTATTGTACTATATCACTGCAGTACGTGAGGTCTATCCCGACAGCTGAGATGAACGGTTTATCAGCGTTTGATGTGTCTTCGTGTTTCTTTTCATATTCTATTCTCATTCGCTAATCATTGTTTAATTTTGTTTTTTATTTATATATATATTCCAATTAATTTCACCAACTAGAAATACTACTGCTACTACTTCTGCTGATACGAATACTGTTAAGTACTACTACTACTGATATTACTACTACTACTTCCCGTATACACGTTATTACATGTATCTGTGTCAAAATGTGAATACAATATTGTTTAAACTATTGCATACGTCAGTCAACAGTTTTAGCCCATGCATAACCACACCGCGCCATCTATATACAGGATGTCACATAATTGAGTATTCCATGTGATATTTAGTAAAGATGTATTACTGACTCCATAATAAATGATGGTATGCGCGTGTTTCATTGCACGAATGGCAAACAGTGTAGGCGATTCGCGCAGGCTGATCTGGGACGACGGCGGTCGCAGATGCTGTAAGGTCACTTTTATAAGCCGGTGGACCTTATATGTGTTTTGCGACCAGTGTAGATCAATCCGCACAGTCTGATCAGGAAATACACTGTTCGCCATTCCATCAATGATCAGCGAATCCGTCATCCTTCTAACAATCAATATACAACAAAGTATGTACATTGTAGGTAAAAGGATACAGGAGTGTTTTCGTTGATCAGGAGCTACACTGATCACATACGCCCCATTGTTCTAGTCGCGCTCGTTTGTACTCTTAAAATAAATACTACTGACGTTCTACACGTATACATGTATATTAGACTAACAGCTGTTGGTGTTTCAAACATATATGCATATGGCATTATGCATGAGCCGTATACATATGATTATACATATGAAACATGACATGATACAATTGGACTTATTGTCTACTGTGAGCCACATATGTATGTTCTTCTATTAACAGGAATAGTAAACTGATTGTATGCCCTTAAATATGCTTAGAAACAAGCAGAAACTCAGAGAAATGAAAATCGCCACGAACACCAAAATCCGCCACTGTAGGCATTTTGTTTGGCTTGGCCAATACTATGTCTTTGGATTTCATGAATATTAAAACAATATGAATAATAGGAAACAGATTTGAAGGTACAGTCACAGTGGCATTTTAATGGTTAACCCTTAGACCGCTACACACAACAAGTGTCGTCTGCTGTTGCTTTTATATCTTGCCTTATTTCTCAATAAAAACATGGTTTGACAGCACTTCAGAATCATTTCCAATGGAAATGATTCTGAAGTGCTGTCAACGCATGTTGTAAATTATTCTAAAGTGCTGTCAAAGCATGTTTTTAATGATAAAAATGTAAAATAAAAAATAAACAGCAGACATCAAAAAATTAAGATAGCGGTGTAAGGGTTAATATTTTATGTATTATCTCAAATGATAACACCGATCCACAGGCATGTCGGGGAGTGCTACTACATCCGAATTACAGTAGAATCTCGGGTGTCCGATTTAGCAAGGCTCCACTGTGTGTAAGGCAAAGGTAACAAAGGTTACATTCAAGAAATACAGTGAAACTGCGTTAAACCCAAGCGACATCCGATGGTCACAAAGCACACAGCCGTGTCAAGCAGTGTTGATATATGAGAATTGCAGTGGAACTGTGCTACAATGGACACCATAGGGACCTTCAGGGGTATGCAGACTTGATATTTGAAAATTGTAGTGATATCTCGCAAACACTGACACCAGACCCTGGGACTTCCGAGGGTGTCCGCTATAACGATATTTTACTGTATTTTGTGAAGGAACACCACACATACATAATTATGGTGTCTGACTTTAGCATATTTATAACAAGCTGGTACCATGGTTGACAATAAATGTCACATGTACCTGCTATATATGCCCTCATCTACATTTACAGTGGAACCTCTCTAAACCGGACACCAAGAAAACTCATGCGATCTTATTTTTGATGATTCTCTTGGTCATTTGTCTCAGGTGTCTGTTCATGATCGCATATCACACAACCATCATTCAGAATGGTCAAATGCCTGATTTACAGTGAAACCTCTATAAGCCGGACACCCTGTGGATCTCCCAGTGTGTCCGGTTTAGAGAGGTTTCACTGTACCTACATTTTCCTATATATCTCGGCAACTACTGGTCCAGGAGCAATTTTGATGTGATAAAATTCAGCTACCCTGAGACAGTGCATACCAGCACATGCCGATGAGACTGTCCTCATACTGTAACAATTTCGGAGTTCATTCGCGAACATTTACATACTCTATTTATTCTTATAAAGGTCCCCGTTTTAAATGGCTTTTGTATGTGAACATAACATATTTAGAATGCAAATAAGGGAGAAAACTTTACCGTATTTATTCTAATAGTAATCCCGCTCTATAATCTACTATTAGCGAGGGGCTACTCTTAGAATAAATACAATAATTTACGTTTTCAAATTATATAAATGTAAGTTTTTAAAACACTCTGTATCTGCTACAACTTTGACAGTGGCGTCAAGACAGGGGGCATTATATAACATCCGCGGGTATCTGCACATTATCGCATAAAATAATTGAGACACACCATGTGATTTTGTAACTAAGAACATGTGGGATATTTGATCAAAACAAGAGGCCAAAATGGATCTGTATCACTCACCTGAAATGATTATCCCCATTATAAAGTAAATCAAATGGCACAGACTTTCGATTATATATAAACAAAGTTCCATCAAAATTCGTCTGCAAGTTCATAAAAAGTAATTTGAATAATTGTTCAGGTTGTCTCAAAATGTGTACAGTCGTACATTGGGAGGGGGGGGGGGGGGGGGGGAGGGGGGTCACCGGGGAAAACGGGGACAATTTTGCTTTTCCATCCCCAAAAGGGAAAATATAAACAATTTAAGCAACACATAATACCATAAATAATAAGATCTACCACCTCTGAAGGCGACTGCCCCAAGTTTTGAAATTAAGCGTCTTACTAAAGTGATTTTTATGGACCTTCCTACCTTTCAGTGGCCATCTTGGATTACGTAATCATCCGATTTCGACAAAAATGCTCAAGAATGATCATCTCTTCGATTTGATATATAATATGACCATATTTGGTCAAATGTGAAATTTGACCTTTACTTGACCCCCGGGACCCAGCCCATTTTTGATTCGGGGATCATCATTTTAACAAATCTGAAAGAAAATTGCTCCAGGGTGATCGCCCCCTCAATACCTTCAATTTGATATATGACATGTTATATGGTCATATGTGGTCAAATGTGGAATTTGACACATATTTGACCCCTCGAGCACCGCCCACTGTTGATCCCGGGGTCACCATTTTAACAAATCTGAAAGAGCATTGACGATCGATCCCTGCCAAGTTTCATAACAATCGGTCTGGCAGCTCGTGAGAAGATTTTATAAGAATTTTACCCAATTTTCTACGGGGGCCATCTTCGAATATGTGACGACCTCCATTTTAACAAATATGAAAAGGTTTCACCACGGACCATAACTGTGAAGTTTGACCAGCATATCTGCCAAGCTGTTCATGAGAAGAAGACGTTTGAAATCTATAATAAAAGGATGACATTTCGGCGGCCATTTTGGATGACATAATCATCCGATTTCGACAACAAATGCTCCAGAGTGATCGTCTCCTCGATACATTCGATTTGATATATAACATGACCATATTTGATCGAATGTGAAATTTGACCCCTATTTAATACCCCCGGTCCCACCCATTTTCAATCACGGGGTCATCATTTTTAACAAATGTGAAAGAGCATTGACTATCGATCATTCCTGCCAAGTATCGTCGAAATCGGTCTGGCGGTTGGTGAAAAGATTTTAATGAGAATTTGACCCAATTATTTGGCGGCCATCTTATGTGACGATCCGCACCCACGGACCATAACCGTGAAGTTTGACCAGCTTCGGCCAAGCGGTCCATGAGAAGAAGTCGTTTGAAATATATAACAAGAAACGAGGCAAAGCCACGAAGGCCAGGTTTTTTCCAAGCATGGACACTTGGATAACATAATTATACCACTTTTTGTAGACTAGATGGCCGTGGCCTGCATGTCGCGCCTTGGGGCGAGGCATGGACACTAAAAAAAATAGATATAGTAGATGGAAAAACTTTAACGAAAAAACTTTAACCGGACACACGGACGTACGGACGGACGGACGGACGTGTGCCAAAATGCCGACGATATCGCGCTTTCCGCAAGCGGGTGCGACAATGATGATAAACACCCATGTGAAGTATCAAGGTAATGGGTGAAGCAGTTGCAGAGATATAGTACACGAAAAAACTTTAACAAATAAATTCAAAGTAATTTGACCTTGACATTGCGCACAGTGGCCGCACGGTTGGGGGTTAGAATGAAAATAGGGACGATGATAAACACCCATGTGAAGTTTCAAGGTAATGGGCGAAACAGTTGCAGAGATATAGTATAACGAAAAAGTTTTAACCAAAACATTTAACCAGACGTACGTTAAAAAGTTAACGTTGAAAATGGCTAAGTCAATTACGTAGAAATAATAGGTGAAGGTAAAAAAATGGTCACATGTTGGATAGTTGTATGTGGTAGGCACCCCTTGGTTATGAAGCTGTGAAAGTTTGGTGGTCCTAGGTGGTACAGTACCAAAGAAATGGACTTAAACACGAAAACTTAACATTGTAAACGCGAAAAGTTAACATTGAAAATGGCTAAGTCGACTGCGCGGAAAAAATGGGTCAAGTTAAAAAAAAGTAACATGTTGGATAGTGATATGTGGTGGGCACCCCTTGATTATGAAGATGTGAAAGTTTGGTGGTCCTAGGTGGTACAGTACCAAAGAAATGGACTTAAACACGAAAACTTAACATTGTAAAAGCGAAAACTTAACATTGAAAATGGCTAAGTCGACTGCGCGGAAAAAAATGGGTGAAGTTAAAAAAAAAGTAACATGTTGGATAGTGAGATGTGGTGGGCACCCCTTGATTATGAAGCTGTGAAAGTTTGGTGGTCCTAGGTGGTACAGTAACAAAGAAATGGACTCAAACACGAAAACTTAACATTGATTGTGGACGCCGCCCGCCCGCGGCGAATTTGAGAATTTGACTTACTTTTCTACGGCGGCCATCTTGGATATGCGACGACGCCGATTTTAACAAATATAAAAAGGAGTAACGCATAGACAATCCTAGCTACAATAATTTGCCTCCGAAATGTTATCTTCGGCTACAATTTGACCCATTAAAAAAATGTGAGCAGCCGAAGTGCATACCCAAACTGTTGATGTTATGTAAAAATTTAGTAAACTGTATATGTTATACCTTTAAACAAATAATCTTTGATGTAGAACTAGAAAATTGGCAAAAATTATAGAACAGGGAAATCATTTTCCCATGGAAGTTATATTTTCTCTAATTGATGTTCAACATTCAACACAACGAAATGAAGCTTTCAGATTTACAAGATATACATGAAAATATCAGATAAACACCTTGACACGGTAAAATAACCAATTTCTGCATGTGTATGTTCTTTATTAATAATTTATTGATACAGCTTTGACAGTTTTATATCAACATATCAACATATCAAACACGCCGGATAACCGTTTGCAAAAATCACTCTTCCATGCGTTGCATTAAAGAGATTAGGTTAAATTGCTACCCTCGCGAAAGGTATGGAGCCGGGTAGCAATTTTGTTTCTAAGACAATCCCAGTGAAATTTGGTCAACATCGGCATAGAGGTTTAGACGAAAGTGTCAGAAAAGTGTTGACGGACGACGGACAGACGAAAAGCGGCAACAGTAGCCCACTTGAGCCTTCGTCTGAGGTGAGCTAAATATTTAACTTATATTTACCGTAAATGACGTCGAAAGATAACAAAGATTTATTCCACATTTGCTATGAAAATTTCATCATCTTTCGACGTCATTTACAGAAAATATCGCAGTTTCTGTACATATAAAACATGAAAAATCACACATGTTCTTCGGGGTACAAAATCACATGGTGTGTCTCACATGTTAAAGGAAATACATGTATAGGGAAATGTAGACATGAGCGGGCATACATTAACCACCCAGGATATGCAAGTTAAGATTTAAATATTCAGCGAATATGATTGTGTATTGTTTGTGTGTGAGCACATAGCTAATAATTCCAGCACAAACATATTTACACAATTCCCCAACATTTGATTGGCCCGTAGCAAGTCTCTGTCCAAAATTTATATCCCAGTAAACTCCCACGCCGAACTACTTTCCGTAACCGTGAGGCGCAGTTAAAATAATTCTTAAGAAAACGGAAAATAAACACATTTTCTTGATGAATTTATTTCAAATGCTGGAATTATAAGGAATGAATGGCCTTTTTGTGGAATGTATCGGGGATATAAACTTGGAAAAGTCGCGGGAATACTGGACGAGGCCTTCGTCCAATATTCCCGCGACTTTTCCAAGTTTATACTCCGATAAATTCCAAAAAAAGGTCATTCATTCCTATATTGAATAGTGTAGTGGAACCTCACTAAAGCGGACACCACATGTCACCTCATAGGGTTGATATGCACGAAAATGTGTCTTGCAGTGTTAATATTCAAGAAATACAGAGGAGCCTCGCTAAACACGACACCCTTGGGACCTCCAAGTGTCACAAAGCACACACACATGTGTTGTAGGTGTTTAACGGCCTGTCAACAGCATATGCCATTTTAGGCAGGGTTAACTCGGTTGAATCCCATAGTACGGAGGAGGGAAATTCTGTGTTGTGCTAAGCTTGACAGTAATTTACATTGGTCTATGTTATCAACGTTTATGAACATGCAAAGTTTTTGTATCTAAAGAGTATTATACACCCAGGTTTCAAATTACATGTGCATTTTACTTTTACAAATAAATGCGTATTTTCACTTTGCTGCGAGTATTTTGTACTCTCACTTTTGATTTTCAATGCGTATTCTGCTAAAATAAGTGCTTAAACTATGCCAAGATGTACCTTATCTGGAGCTCTGAGCTTGTACTCTCATCTCATGCTTAAAAGCATACACCTTGATTGCATTGCCTGTTCGAAGGGATGGATGGGCTAACAAATTTGATTGATTTATTGGTGTTTAACGGCCTATCATCGATCCCGTATATAACCTGCTGCATGGGTGGGGAAGGGGTATCCCAAAAACAGAACGGAATATGTACATTGAAAAAACTAGATTTGTCAGTAAGCGGGGGCTTAAGGAATACACCCCCCCCCCCCCCCCCCCGCGTCAGCCCTCACCTAGAATGAATTCCAGCTCGCATACTATCATTTTCAGATAAAAGACTCACTATGTCAGCACATATGGAGAGTGCGATGGTGGTTCCAGTTGAAAAAAGCAAACTAGACATTCTAAGTCCGTGACCTTGACCCCTGGCATAAATGGTGGTCGTAGGTTTGTTGCAGAATGATGTATGAGTGTCAGAGAAGGGGCGGGTAAAATATGAAAGATTTCCGCAAAGGGAAAGAGAAGTTATAAGGAAATTTACATTTGTTAAGTTTTAGTTTTTTTCTAAGTTTATAAGTCCGTGACCTTGAGCCCTGGCATAAATGGGGGTCGTAGGTTTGTTGCAGAATGATGTGTGAGTGTCAGAGAAGGGGTGGGTAAAATATGAAAGATTTCCGCAAAGGGAAAGAGAAGTTAAAAGGAAATTTACAATTGTTAAGTTTTCGTTTTTTTCTAAGTTTCTAAGTCCGTGACCTTGACCCCTGGCATAAATGGGGGTCGTAGGTTTGTTGCAGAATGATGTATGAGTGTCAGAGAAGGGTCGGGTACAATATGAAAGATTTCCGCAAAGGGAAAGAGAAGTTAAAAGGAAATTTACAATTGTTAAGTTTTCGTTTTTTTCTAAGTTTCTAAGTCCGTGACCTTGACCCCTGGCATAAATGGGGGTCGTAGGTTTGTTGCAGAATGATGTATGAGTGTCAGAGAAGGGGCGGGTAAAATATGAAAGATTTCCGCAAAGGGAAAGAGAAGTTAAAAGGAAATTTACAATTGTTAAGTTTTCTTTTTTTTTCTAAGTTTCTAAGTCCGTGACCTTGACCCCTGGCATAAATGGGGGTCGTAGGTTTGTTGCAGAATGATGTATGAGTGTCAGAGAAGGGGCGGATAAAATATGAAAGATTTCCGCAAAGGGAAAGAGAAGTTAAAAGGAAATTTACAATTGTTAAGTTTTGTGACGGACGGAAACACTGAAACACGGACGGACGGACGGACAAGCTGACTCCAGTATACCCCCCACAACTTCAACTTCGTTGTGGGGGGTATAAATACAAATTAAGCCCTGAAACAGACCTGGTACCAGGTCCATACTACACTAACGTCACTTGGCCCCTTCCCCTAAAAGTAATAGGATTAGGAATAATCGTATTACTCATATAAGCCTTAAAGGGTATAACCAGATTGAACTCTCACATACAAGAATGCCAAAAAACGTACATGAAGGCCAAACCATATCTCTGTTCGGGGTATCGGTAAGAATGAATCTCAATCGTTAAATTACCCATCGCATGCTCCCCACTTGCCACCCACCTGAAATGTTCGAAGGGATGGTGCGCTAACAGAACTACAAGAGCAAAGCAATATGCCTCCTTGCTGTCGCTTTAATATGGGGGCCGTTTCACTAAAATGTTCGTAAGTGCAAAATTATGATAGTCTGTAAATTTCACATTAACAATGTTTTCTTGTAAACAATTATTGGATTTACATTTACATTTATGCAGCCTGTGCTCAATAAATATAAATCCATCAATTGATATTTCCAGGCGATCCTAAATTTGCACTTACGAACATTTTAGTCGCAAAAGGTTTAGTGAAACGGCCCCCAGATATGTTGCGTCGGAAAAATCCATGCGCGTCAAGCAAAACTATGTTAAATCCAGTAAAGTCTGACGAAAATCAGATGCATGTTCACGTCGAAGAGGTTATGTAACGTTATAGACCATACATGAAAATGCATCTGGCGACCTGAAAACAATCAGAATCGAACATCTCGAACCATAAAAATAGCTTAAAAACCTCCTGCATCAATTTCCGCAAACCCCATGCCTGAGAACCAAAGTACTAAACAATACTGATATGCAGCCGCAAATATTTTGACACAAATAGAAACAGAATCATGGCAGCCAAAGAAGACACTATGGACAAAGAAACAAAATGCAATAGTTTATTCTTCCAGGGAATATACATGTACACAGAAAATACTATTTCGTAACAAAGGAATTTGGGGTTTGAGTATATTTGAGTTGGTTGGGTAATAAATGGGTCCATTTGAATAAATATTCCTCCTTCAGACATGTTACATTACCACCAGACTTAAAGGTACATGCCCACTCGGTAGGCACAAGATACTCTTTATAGGAAGTAAATTAAGTGTATAATTGTGTCACTATTTCACCAGTTCTAAAAAATACCAGTGCCCGCTAATTAGAGGTTAATAAGTGGCTTGTTTGATATCGGCTTAGGTATCGGCCCGAGGTAACTTGGTATCAGCCTGAGACCGAAGGTCGAAGGCTGATACCAAGTTACCGAGGGACGATTTCTAAGACGATATCAAACAAGACACGTATTAACGTCTTTATTACTTAGAGTACTTAGATATCAATTTCAATATCAATCATCCGGCAGTTGTGATAATCCTATATTAAAATCTATACCGTTATCCATGATTGAATGATGAAATACAGAGCCTACAAATTTAAATTCCCGGCTTCTGTCAAAATTTACGCAGCCGATAAAGTAAACATACGCAAAGCGCATGCGCAAAGGAACTGGTTTAATATGCGCACGAGACATGGTATCGGACTGGAAACGGCGGTATCAGACTAGTAACGATGGTATCAGACTAGAAATGGCAGTATCAGATTAGACGTTTCAGCCTGAGTATCAGACTGGAAAACACGCCGTATCAGCCTGGACTGTGTATGTTATTGCTGTAGGCAAATACAGGCAATTTCTAGGCAAAAATTGATATCTCAGTACAGTGAAACCGCGATCGCTCAAAATGCGATGGCTCGTAATGTCGGGCTCGCTCGAAATAGCGTCGCGGTCCCGATAATTTTCCCTGTATGTTTAATGTATTTTACATGCAATGGCTCAAAATGCAACTCCTCGAAAAATGCAATCCCTCGAAACATTTTTCAAGTTCCGCGGACTGATTCTCGCTATTTTGCTATACGATGATTCGAAAGTCACGTCTAAGTTTGGGATTGGCTAATTTTCGCACCTCCGCGTCCGACTTATTACGATCAAAGACCGAGCCGCGCTCTACCTGTCTATGAAATGTGGTTTCTTTTCCAGTGCAGTTAATTGCTTAAAGTGGTGCAATTTGGTCGTTAACGTTGTTGATAGCGATCAACGATATACGCCGATTTATTAAATATTCTGGGCTTCGGCCACTCGGCGCATTTAATAGGGTCTGTCGTAAGTCATTGGTTGTTTTTCGTTGCTCAGGTTCAAGTCGAGTTAGAACCCTAGTAACCCACCACCCGGCATGGATTCGATTAAAGTTACTCGAGTAAAGTTCAAAGGTCATCATTATTTAACTGGAGTTGGAACTCTGCTTATATATTTTCTTATATGTAATGGTAAGAATTGGCTCGAGGACCTTCCAAACCCGGGCATTTGAGCCCAAAAATGGCATGACAAAGACCGTTGGCCCATTTCTTTCCGAATTTACTAACATCTGCCATACAGTCGAAATATGTGCATTAAATGAAGGAGACAATGAGGTGGTTAATGTAACCTAACTAGTTCATTCTCATATCGCACGAAGCCGGTATGTAAGACCGTGAACAAGGCTGAGTGTGAGGGCATGTGATATATGGAGACTCAGTCGTAACAGTGTTATGCTACATGTATATGATGATGATAGTTGACGGTTGGTCAGGGCAAAACCACAGGTGGAAGACTCGGACCTATGACACCAAAAAAATGCCTATTAAAAAAAATCCCATTACCCCACCCACTTGGTCTCGTACAGTACATAACGTTAATTCAAGGTGAGCATAAATAGCGCTATTATAGAAAGAGCCCTCTTTTTTCCGGCTTGCACAAACACAATAAACATCGATTAAATGTATGAAATATGTCTCTGGCAATCGATAAAGGTATTAGGTGTGTGAATATACTCACTTCAAATCGCTGTTTCAAGTATTTATTGAGTTATTCGCGTTTTGATTACCCCATCCAAAGCGAAAGTTGCGTGTACGAAAGAATCTCACACAGAATCGGAGGCCGTCCGGCTGGATTATCGGTCATATTTGGCCGATAGCTGATCGCCAGCTCAAACTAAAGTCGTGCACCATGATCATATACATTAGAGACTCCAACCATACAAAGTTCGTCCAATTGTGATCGTTCGCCTGTGGCATTTCGAGCCATCGTGATTTCACTGTAATAAACACATATAATCATTTAGAAATATTTATTTTACTGATAGTGACTCACAGTGGTATCAGGCTATTCTCAAATGCAAATGAGGCATGATATTTTTTAATTATTTATACTAATTAAATGTGTCACCTGAAAAAAATAACATTTTCGACAGATTATAAAGTATGATCATTGCATATCAAAAAAATAAATACAGAGAATAAATAGTAATGTCCGTTAACATTTTACGGAAACACGATATCGGTGTTGAAATTTACGTCTGATATAAAATGTATAACAATGCCAACGTGGGGTAATGGTGAATGCATGTTTATTTTGCCAGAAAATGTCTCTCATTGATGTCTCATTGATTTTGTGCCTACTGAGTGGGCATGTACCTTTAATCTTGCTCAGATATTTCTGAACATTGATTTGCAGCCTATGCTCAATAAATGTAAATCCATTAGTGAAACGGGCCCATGTTCGCGTATGTGTTGCTAGCTCTAAATAATTCGAGCTAGCACTAAACATATAGAGCTAGCATTAAATATTTAGAGCTAGCAATAATTATTGAAGTTTATATAGATTTGGCATTCCTGGAACATTAAACATTTAGTTCCTGGAACACCAAATCTACATAAACTCAAATAATTATTACTAGCTCTAAATAATGAGAGCTAGCATTAAATATTTAGAGCTAGCTCCAAATGATTTAGAGAACTCTTCAAATGATTTGAAGCTAGCTCTAAAATGTAATGCTAGCTCGAATTATTTAGAGCTAGCATTAATTATTTCAGTTTATGTAGATTGTATGTTCCATATTTGTGTGTTGTATCCAAGTATATATATATATACTGATCAAATAGCACACTCCTGTAGCATGATAACAATTGCTTGTTAGAAGCATGACAGACGTTTCATTGATGGAATGGTGAACAGTGCAGATCCTGATCAGACTGGGCGGATGGAGACAAGGAGACAATTCTAATGAAATACCAAGATGTGTTTTCATTTAGAAGCAAACTATTGAATAAGTGCGGTCTGCTGATGTGTAAACAGTTGTGTGATTCTATTTCACACAATTAAGATTTTGAAATACCCAATTGACTAAGAAATGATGGAGTGACAATACTCAATAACTAATTCCTTATCTGGAGCCCTGTTAAACATATAAGCTACCTACAATCACATTCCATTTGTAACATTTTACCAGAGCTCCAGTTAAGGTGCGTAATTTGATCCACTTTGGGGGGAATTTTGTTATTTCTTCACCAAAAATGGCAAATTGGGAGTGCTTTAGAATCATCTCATTGAGATGATTCTAAAGAACTGCCAACTTGCCAGTTTTGGTGAAGAACTGAGAAAAATACCTTGAATATTTGGTCAAATTACACATCTTAACTGGAGCTCTGTTATAGAGATACATACATGCATGTATTTGCGGTGATAATGCTTGTCCCACATAACTAGCACCACCGCCTGGGCTAATCTTGCCTATATTTCTCCATTGTTTTGGTTCAAAATACGTAACTTTGAATATTGTGGTTGAAATCAGGCATCTGGATTGCCTGAGCCTGAGCTGTGCCACATTGTGTGTTTAATCAAGAATTCTGATTGCCTGAGCCTGAGCTGTGCCACATTGTGTGTTTAATCAAGAATTTTGATTGACTGGGCCTGAGCTGTGCCACATTGTGTGTTTAATCAAGAATTTTGATTGACTGAGCCTGAGCTGTGCCACATTGTGTGTTTAATCAAGAATTTTGATTGACTGATCCTGAACTGTGCTACAGCTCAGGCTCAGTCAATTAAACTGCTTGATTGCGAGTTGTGATTGCCAATAGATGTTGAGAAACGTTGACATCAGGACAAGATTAATACCTGGGCCCGGTTGTTCAAAACACCAGTTAGCTTAACGGACTGTTAAATCCTTAACAGACTGTTAAATCCTTAACGGACTGTTAAATCCTTAACTGAATGGTTAAAATGCAAACAGAGATTTTAACCATTCAGTTAAGGATTTAACAGTCCGTTAAGCTAACGGATGTTTTGAGCAACCGGGCCCAGGCAGTTGTGTACCACAAAGGTTTTATAGCTTTATAGCACGTAATTCTATAAAAAAAAATAGCATCATTTTGGACTTGTACGTCCATGTATGGAATGTCTTGGAGCCAATTTCCGCTATTAAATATATATACCTATAATCACATTTACATGTACATGTAATACATATAGCTACTACAACCACATTCCAGTGGAAAAATCTAATCATGCAAGATAATACGTTGTATCACATCCAATAAATGTAGGCACCATAATATATATATATACATAAGAAAACCGACTAGTATTGATGGTCCCAATGTATGCATGGTTAGAGTTGCACTATTGGGTACTTAAAAACATTAACACAGATTTTACAAAAAGATTTAACACAAACTTCAAAGTAAGTTGACCTTGGGAATGGGTGGGGGCTGCATGGGTGGGTTATAGTGTGAAAATATGGATGATGATAAAGATGTATGTGAAGTTTCAAATCATTCGGATTCTGGGTTGTGCAGATATTTAGTATGTAGTACGTAGAAACTTTAACACAAATGTCGGACGCACAAACACACGGACACACATCAATAGCATTGACTACATCGTGCTCACCGCAAGTGGGTGCGGTAAATATACAATACTACTGTCTGTTGCTATCGGGTGAATCAGGCAAGGCTAAGAAATACGTAGGAATTCCGAGGCTTACCATTTCCAAGCCGAGCCTGATAAACTTGATATCAAGAGACACTAGCATGGTATTCTATTTATCAGGTGAAGTTTTATGCTACGTAATGAGCAGTTATGGCGTGGTTTTATGCTACGTAATGAGCAGTTATGGCATGGTTTTATGCTACGTAATGAGCAGTTATGGCGTGGTTTTATGCTACGTAATGAGCAGTTATGGCGTGGTTTTATGCTATGTAATGAGCAGTTATGGCGTGGTTTTCGGTGTAAAGAAAGCGCACTTGTGTCCATTCAATGTCATGTGACGCCATCCGACCAATGAAACTTCAGTTTTCAATTTGTTGCAACCCGGATATTTGTATATTTGCAGTACATATTTGGCCAATACGAAGCTTGTTACCTGATTAAAACTACAACACCCATTGACCAAAGGCTGTGAAAATGGAGTTTATGGCAGGTGTGGTTACTAGAGATCATCAGAAGTAATATGCAATCATAGATTGATTAAACTTGTTATTTCATACATAGACAATGTTCAATTGACAGAATGGTGACCAGCGCAGGCCCTGATCTGACTGATCTGGGCCTACGGTGGTCGCACACATCATCCCAAGGTACGTTTTTATCATACCTAAGGCAAATTTACAAGTACATGAACAAAACAGTACATTTAATTGTCTTTTAAATATCACATGCTGCATATATTATTATGAATATATATGGCTACGAGTTGGGAAAATCTCTTTTTGGCATATATGCCCAGTCTGACATCTTGTCTCATACGTGTAGCACACTCCTACAGCCTGATATATAGAGAATACCAGGCTAGTCGAGGAATTCATACTGTTTCCGAGCCGAGCCTGTCTTTTTAATATGTCTTTTGATATGAAGTTTATCAGGCAAGGCTAGGAAACAAATAGGAATCCCAAGGCTTGATGAGGAATTCCTACTGTTTCCTAGCCGAGCCTGATAAACTTGATATCAATAGACAGTAGCCGTGAATTCTATTTATCAGGTAACGTTTTATGCAGGAAAATGACTAGAGATTATGTCGTTATCTATGGACAGAATGCGGACTTGTTTACGTTGCATCATTACACTGACGTCATTCGTATGCGACTCATGTGACATTGTCTGACCAATGAAATGTAAATTTTCACTTCATTGTAACCCGGATGCTTGTATCAGGTCAATGCCTGATACAAAAATATGTTATCAGTCAGTACGTCTTCGGTCAATACAGGGCAGGTTACCTGATAATGATCTATAGTTTGTCAGCAGCATATAAGGTGTTTGATCACCAACTGACTGGAGATAGGGCGGAACCTGGACAGACTACAAGCTGTCAGCTGGATCCATACCCATCACAAGTCCCATTTCTCCTGTAATGTGATATTGCCATGACAAAAACAGCTTATTGAGTGTTTGACCAGTATAGCTCCTGATCGACACGGGCAATCTTAAGATTTTGTTAATTAGATGACCTACTAAATATTATAGGAATGAATGGCCTTTTTTGGAATTTATCGGGGTATAAACTTGGAAAAGTCGCGGGAATACTGGACGAAGGCCGGAAGGCCTCGTCCAGTATTCCTGCGACTTTTCCAAGTTTATATCCCCGATAAATTCCACAAAAAGGCCATTCATTCCTTATAATTCCAGCATTTGAAATAAATTCATCAAGAAAATGTGTTTATTTTCCGTGTTCTTAAGAATTATTTTAACTGCGCCTCACGGTTACGGAACGTAGTTCGGCGTGGGAGTTTACTGGGATATAAATTTTGGACAGAGACTTCTACGGACCAATCAAATGTTAGGGAATTGTGTAAATATTTTTGTGCTGGAATTATTGTTACATGACTGCCGTTGTTTGACACCGCTCACAGCCGTGTTCAAACGTATAGCGTGTGCTGTTTGACCATGGCTGCATGTAAACAATGCTCATTTTGGGGCCAAGCCAGCACCTATGCATGTGTATCGCGACGTGACTAGAACGCGCAATTACGTCATCAGACCAGTTAACAATGATCGCACTGAACTTTTGAAATTGGCACGGCTGCATCACGCGACGTGTACTGCTGCCTCGGAGTATGCATATGTAAATCAGCTGTTTCAATGGAGCAGATTATCAAAGTACCGAAAGTACTACATATATATGCTTAAATTGCATTATATTTCCGACGGAAATGGAACAATAACGTTCGATCATGTCCAGCTGCGGGTAGACGTTGCCGTGGCACTCGTGAACCGTGGCTGGACATGGTCGAACCTTGTAATAGCAAACATCATAGACACTGATCAGACTGGACTTTTGTCATCACAGATATAGGCAATTAAAATGTTATTTTTATTTTGTATTTGTAAGATGTGTCAGTTATTTATTATCCCATTATTGGCAGATCTCATTGTGTTTCTCTTATTTACAAGTAACACTGCATGGAATGGACATAAGTATGTTATCACATTGTTTGTGCGTAGGTATTATCAATAATCCACTCACTAATGCTTGTGAGTTATCTCTCCATACAAGAGGAATAACCATGATCTAACTATGGCACATTGTGAGTGAGATAATAAATTGATTGTAGGCACACGAGAGTGCAGAGGTCCGCATAAGGTGAGTATTGGCGTATTTACGCAATTATTTTACCAGAATACGCATTGATTATCAAAAGTGGGAGTACAAAATACTCACGGCAATGTGAAAATATGCATTGATTTTCAAATCGAGTTGTGAAAATACTTTAATAAAGTTGAAAATTTACAATGTTTGCTTTTTGCAGCTGAAATAAGTGAAATTTTTATTTTTGTTTATTCTTTTGATCATTTGTTCCCTATTTAATATTAAAGGACGAAAATCAATACTACATTTATAAAAGAAAAATAATTTAGAATTTGAAATATGGGGGTACATGTATAATACTCTGTAGATACACAACTGATCTGGAGCTCTGTGAGTGTCTATTCGGTTCAATATTTTTAGCTCACTTCACTTACTTGGGCCTACAATTATCGTAATAACCCTATTCGCACACAATTTATTCTGGGAAACACATATAAATATATGGTTTTCCACATCAAAGAGTGTCCCAATATTTAGGCCTACTGTCTGTTTGACGAAACCTGCCCAAATTTTACGGCTATATAAACAATGCAAAAACAATATTTTTTTCGATAATATTAAATTAAAGCAAAATTTAAGAATGAGCCTTCTTTTTATTTCGTGAAATTTGGTCAAATATTGGTTTTATTACGAAAAATTGATTTCTCTATGGGAATTTAACATGGGGGGAAAAGAGGTAGAGGACTTGTGGGAGGAGTCAAAAAACATTATTTTTTTGAAATTGACTCAGAAACCTAGCTAGATAGCTTGGAAATGATCTAAGAAAACAAAAGTTAAATTTTAAAAATCGGTCCAGTATTTCTGAAATTCTAAAAAATGTCCCCATGTTAAATCCCCATAGACATCTTCACTCCGTGAAGATTTCTATGGGGATTTAACATGGGGAAATTTTGTTTTCGCAATAAAATCAATATTTGACCAAATTTCACGAAATAAAAAGAAGGCTCATTCTTAAATTTTCCTTTAATTTAATATTATCGAAAAGAATATGGTTTTTAAATTGTTTATATGGCCGTAAAATTTGGGCAGCTTTCGTGAAACAGACTATAGTATTGCTGTACTGGTTTATCACAATAACAATGTATTTGGATAACATTTATTTTGGAACTATATATAGGGGTTTTCATTAACAAATGGTGTGTGAATATAATTATAGGGTTATTCTGCTACATGTGCTTTGGAAAACCCTGATTTTAAAACAAATGGTGTTCATATATTTAGGGTTATTACGCTAACTTTCTGCAAAGGCAATAATGCCAGATCGAAAGGCAATAAGGTGATATCACAAATATAATTATAACAAAAATATACAGAGATTTTAAAATTGCATGATTATGTACACACCACTGCTTACAACACACCAGAGTCACTTAGCCCCACTCCATAAAAGTAATATGATTACTACTAATCTTATTACTTTTACAATGGGTGCAACTCTCAAGTAACAAGGAAACCAAAAATGTACCTGAGGGCCAAACCAAGGATATCAGTATTCCGGTAAGGATGAAACCCATCGTTAAATTTACCCTTCACATTCTCCCAACCAACCGCCCACCTCAATCGGTAGAGCGATGGTATGGTAAACCGAGTTCGAGCCCCGGGCCAGTGCACATTTTTCTCGCCCTTTGACACTGTGCATGTGTTTAGCGGCTTCCATATAACCATGCATTTCTAAAGTCTGTCATTGTAAAAATGGCACAAACGTTTCCTTTCATCATAAATCTGTAGCTTCGTCTCGTTCATTGATATACACGACCTGATGTCCAGCAACATGGAATGTAACCACATCACCATTCCGTTTATCAACCGATACTGGAACACTGGTCCTTCCTCTATGTTTTGCACTCGAAAATCCAATTTCACCGTTGGGTTTATCAACAGATATTTGTCCTCTATTGTTCCCTTTGGTGTTCACATGACCTAATCCACTGTTCACGTTGTTAACCATGTTAACAGGTAACAGTCCAGTTACGTTTCTTTTCTGTTTGATGTGTACAGCACCCATAGCACCATTTAGTTTACTAACATCGACTTGTATGACTGTGTCACCTTTATGTTTAGCATTTATGTTACCTGTTGCATTCTCGTCATCTCTATGTGGTTTATCTGAATCTCCAAAATGACTCATGTCCATTTCCAACTCTCCATTGTCAAAGTGGCTCACTTCATTTTGGTGTGTGTTTACATTATGGTCAGAAATATGTTGGGTCCTAGAATAGATCATGGTAGCATTTCCAGGGTTAACTACAGTTTCTGAATTGCCTCCACAACAATTTGCGCCGTTCATATAGTTTTGGTCATTTTCAGTAATTGTACCACTTTTATTCCTCCTCTCCATTGCATTGTCCGAGTGTCCGACTAGAGTACCACTTTTACCACGTCCAACAAAATTAGCACCATCTGCGTAACCATAGCAACCATTCTCACATAATGTATCACAGTTTTCACATTTTACATTCACATCATATTGTCCTTCAGTCGATGATTTGTCCGAATCTGAGCTAGAAAAACTTATATTCTCACAGATTAACTTCTTCCTGCTGTGTGTTGCCATGGCAACATTGTCAACACTACAGGGCGTTTCCTCATTGGTCCCATCCATGAGGACAGAATCGCTGTCAGAATCAGAGTCGATATAAGAGAACGATTCTTCGTAACTCTCGTCAAGGCAGCTAGAATTGTCTCCCATTGCGCAACTCTTCAGCGAGGATAACGAAGGGAATTCTCCTGTAACAGATTAAAGGAGAAATCAGTAACACTGATGGTTGTACCCCTCAAAAACGTTGGAACATAGTTCTAAGTCATTTGACCTTGAGTAGAGGTGACACATGGGTGGGCTATAAAATGAAAATATGGATGATGTCAATACGTAGATGGAAAAACAGACAATGTGACTTCAGTTACATATACGTGGCTGTGACTGAAGAAATGGGGCTTACGGGATTTGTGACCAGTGTAGCTTCTGATCTTGTAGTCTGATAATGATCTACCGGGTATATAACTTGTTAGACGCATGATAGGTGTTTCATTGATGGACAGTGCAGATCCTGATCAGACTGTGCGGATGCACAGGCTGATCCGGATCTACGCTGGTTGCAAAACCCATAAGCCCCATTTCTCTGGTCACAGCCACATATAACGTTATTCCACAGGTATAGATATTTTGGATAGTGCTTCACCCAGCCTATATTAGCACAAAGGCATGCCATGTCCGATATTTTGGTCGTAAAAAAAAAATATTTTTTTTAACTTTTTAAAAATTATTTTGGACGTCATTATTACAATTTGATAAGACACCATTACAGGCCTTATCATTATTCATCCAAAATTTAAAACCCCAAACTTATTTTTACTGGCCTTCAACTTTTTTATGATGATGTAATTGTCAACTGCATGTACGGTAATATTAAAACTATTTCACCCGTTGAATGTGCTTCTTTTGTATGGAATGCCAACTCAACATAAACTCAAATAATTAATGCTAGCTCTAAATAATTATAGCTAGCAATAAATATTTAGAGCTAGCTCCAAATTATTTAGATAGTTTTTCAATGTAGCACTAATTATTTGAGAATATGTAGAATTGGCATTCCATACTTTTGCAAAGTATTGCGCGCTAAATGTGCCCTTTTTGTCTGGTCTTACCATGCCCCTTTTTAATCCTGGAGTTCACACTATGTGGATACGACTTGAAATGATAAATCACAATATTGGGATACTTACCGCCAGGTTTTCGAAACTTCGGGGACGACACAACACTGTAGGCGTCCCAGCTAGAATCACTCCCAGATGATGCCATGCTCAGAATGCTCGATCTCAGATGCTCAAATCTATTCAATCCCTTTGCCAGGCAGTGATCTAAAATAAAATTATATTTGGCTGCGGCTGGAGAAATGGGGCTAATGGGATTTGCAACCAGTGTAGATCCAGATCAACCTGTGTAGATCCCAACCTGTGTAGATCCAGATCAACCTGTGTAGATCCAGATCAACCAGTGTACATCCAGATCAACCAGTGTAGATCCAGATCAACCTGTGTAGATCCAGATCAACCAGTGTAGATCCAGATCAACCAGTGTAGATCCAGATCAACCAGTGTAGATCCAGATCAGCCAGTGTAGATCCAGATCAACCAGTGTAGATCCAGATCAACCAGTATAGATCCAGATCAGCCAGTGTAGATCCAGATCAATCAGTGTAGATCCAGATCAACCAGTGTAGATCCAGATCAACCAGTGTAGATCCAGATTAACCAGTGTAGATCCAGATCAACCAGTGTAGATCCAGATCAACCTGTGTACATCCAGATCAACCAGTGTAGATCCAGATCAGCCTGTGTACATCCAGATCAACCAGTGTAGATCCAGATCAGCCTGTGCATCCTCACAGTCTGTTCAGAATCTGCACTGTTCGACATTCCATCAACGAAACACCCATCATGCCTCCAACAATCATTATAGATTGTTATCAGGCTACAGGAATGTGCTGTGTGATCAGGAGCTACACTGGTCACAAATCCCATAAGCCCCATTTCTCCAGTCACAGTCACATATGCGGTACATTATACATGATGACAATAACACACTGAATGGTGTCAGGACCTACACTGTTGGCACATATCCCCAAATCAAATTGCTACTTAAGTCAGAAGTTAACACATCAAACAGATCCAATTCATTCACTAATGAAACTCATAGCTATATATAGTGCTTAATTTGTGAACTGATAACAACATAAATTGGATTGAATAGGAATTTTCTGAGAGCCAAAATACATTCTCCCTCTATTATTAGACACCATAGACAAACAGTCATGCTGAAAATTGGCTGATTTGGAACTCAATTAACCCTTTTTAATGCCGAGGATACGCCATTTTGTTTGCAGAAAATCCAAAATATTTTCCTTCTCTGTGCTCAGAATTATGTCGTGACCACCATTTGAACCGTCTCATCGAGACGGTTCAAATGAGTGGTCACAACATATACTTTCATTGAGAAATAACAAAAATAAAAATAAAATATTTAATAAATTTCGTACCTGTACAGGTAAATTTCATACCTGTAAAGGTGAATTCCGAAAGAAATGGATTAAGAGACCACCTGTCTCAAAAGTTCTCTATATCAGACTCAAAAGGACGGTCTCTATAACTGATGCTAAGGAACATTATTTTCTGCATACTCGGCCATGTTTAATAGAATGTTTTTTTCCAATCATGCATTTTCAAGTTTGGTAGGAGTTTTTTGTTATCTTAGATCGCGAGAGTCAAAGGCTAAAATGCTGTCTGTGGGAAGACATCGATCACAAGGTATCGAAAATAATATATATATTTTTTTAAATCGGCAATCCAATTATTTGAGTTTTTAGTGGGACGGTCGGGTGATGGGAAACAAACACATAATTATATTATTTTATCCCGTCAACACAGTACATATGTGCCGTGAAACATTTTTGATATCCTGTCAATAAGACCTAATCACTGCGTATGAATATGTGCGTTTGATATACTAGTCGATTCTCCAATTTTAAAGCTATTGGTAGGTGTTGACGGGATAAATAGAATAGTAGGTTAGTGCCATGAATGGGAAAAAATATCTGGCGTGGCACGGAAATGGGATGGGCTCAGCACAGCCTCGACATCCCGTTTCCTAACCCTTGGCAGATATTTTTTCCATTCACAGCACTAACCTACTATTCTCTATATGGCCATATATAAAGTTATTTGACTACGGTTTCAATAGCAAGGAGTGCTTATATATGGGAATTCCAACTTACTGTCAATTATCTCCCTTTCCTTCAGTTCCAGTTCCTTTAACTGCTGGTATTTGTCTTTGAGCACCACCTGGTGTAAACACAAGGGAGATAATCTATGTTCTATGGACAAGAAATGTGATTTAGTACGAAGAGGACGTGCAAGTTCTTATGAAACATATTTACAGAAACAGTGATATTTTATGTAAATGATGTCAAAAGTTGCCGAAATTTTCATAGCAAATGCGGAATTCTATTCCACATTAATTTGCTCTGATATTTGTTTGGTGTTTAACAGCCAATCAACTGGTAAGGTCATGTAAGGGCAGGCAAACGGGTTCGATCCCGTTTTAACCTGATGCACTGGGGGGAAAATCCCAAAATCATAACGGAATATTTACATCAATAAAAAATATATTCAGCCCTGAAATTAAAATAACCTGACCTGGTGCCAGATCCTCACCACACCAAAGTCACTTGGCCCCTTCCCCTAAAATAGGATTACGAATAATCGCAATACTCATATCAGGGGTATAACCAGATTCACTGTCACATACAAAATGCCAAAGATGTATGTGAGGGCAAAACCAGGTCTCCAGTCGGAATTCCGGAAAGGATGAACCCCGATCGTTAAATTACCCATCACATGCTCCCACCTACTACCCACCCGCATTTGCTTTGAATATTTCGTCAACTTTTGAAAGTGATATTTTATGTAAATGATGTCAAAGGTTGACAAAATTTTCTATTCCGCATTTGCTCTGCAAAATTATTTTCTTGTAAACAGTTATTGGATTTACATTTATTGAGCATAGGCTGCATATGCAGCCTATGCTCAATAAATGTAAATCCATACATTGAAATTTGTGGACGATCCTAAATTTGCACTTACGAACATTTTAGTAGTAAATTTGGGAAACTGTTGCAAAACGAGAGACAGAAACTGCGACGTTAGCCTGTGTTCCTACATTTAAGACATTTAAAGCCATACAATCAGAGCTCCAGTTAAGGTGCGTAATTTGGAGGTAACTTTCTTATTTCTCCATCAAAAATGGCAAGTTGGGAGTGCTTTAGAATCGTCTCAATGAGACGATTCTAAAGGACTACCAACTTGCCATTTTTGATGAAGAAATAACAAAATTTCACCCCAAGTTGGTCAAATTACGCACCTTAACTGGAGCTCTGACAATTGCGTGATTTTCTGGCGAGCCCTCTGCTTGGAGATACCCATGCAGTGGCTTTGTAATTTGATTGGATAAGCTGTGTATCGTGATTTTCTGGCGAGCCCTCTGAGCCTGGAGATACCCATGCAGCGGCTTTGTAATTTGATTGGATAAGCTGTGTATCGTGATTTTCTGGCGAGCCCTCTGCTTGGAGATACCCATGCAGCGGCTTTGTAATTTGATTGGATAAGCTGTGTATCATGATTTTCTGGCGAGCCCTCTGAGCCTGGAGATACCCATGCAGCGGCTTTGTAATTTGATTGGATAAGCTGTGTATCGTGATTTTCTGGTGAGCCCTCTGCTTGGAGATACCCATGCAGCGGCTTTGTAATTTGATTGGATAAGCTGTGTATCGTGATTTTCTGGCGAGCCCTGCTGTTGGAGATACCCATGCAGTGGCTTTGTAATTTGATTGGATAAGCTGTGTATCGTGATTTTCTGGCGAGCACTCTGAGCCTGGAGATACCCATGCAGCGGCTTTGTAATTTGATTGGATAAGCTGTGTATCGTGATTTTCTGGCGAGCCCTCTGCTTGGAGATACCCATGCAGCGGCTTTGTAATTTGATTGGATAAGCTGTGTATCGTGATTTTCTGGCGAGCCCTCTGCTTGGAGATACCCATGCAGCGGCTTTGTAATTTGATTGGATAAGCTGTGTATCGTGATTTTCTGGCGAGCCCTCTGCTTGGAGATACCCATGCAGCGGCTTTGTAATTTGATTGGATAAGCTGTGTATCGTGATTTTCTGGCGAGCCCTCTGCTTGGAGATACCCATGCAGCGGCTTTGTAATTTGATTGGATAAGCTGTGTATCGTGATTTTCTGGCGAGCCCTCTGCTTGGAGATACCCATGCAGCGGCTTTGTAATTTGATTGGATAAGCTGTGTATCGTGATTTTCTGGCGAGCCCTCTGTTTGGAGATACCCATGCAGCGGCTTTGTAATTTGATTGGATAAGCTGCGTATCGTGATTTTCCCATGATGTGTCAAAATAGTCAGATAACAACTTTATCCATTATGACTACGATATTTTTGGACGACACATGTGTCAGCCAATGAACGTCACACTAAAACTAGATGGCCGCGGCCTGCATGTCGCGCCTTGTGGCGAGGTATGGACACTAAAAAAACAGATATGGTATAACGAAAAACTTTAACCACAAAACTGAACCAAAAACTTTAACAAAACAACTTAACCAAAAAACTTAACGAAAAACTTTAACCGGACACACGTACGTACGTACGTACGTACGTGGGCAAAGCAGTTGCAGAGATATAGTATAACGAAAAACTTTAACCAAAAAACTTAACCAAAAACTTCAACGTAATTTGACCTTGACATTGGGCACAGGGGCCACACGGGAGGGGGGTAGAATGAAAATATAGATGATGATAAACACCCATGTGAAATTTCAAGGTAATGGGCAAAGCAGTTGCAGAGATATAGTATAACGAAAAACTTTAACCAAAAAACTTAACCAAAAAAAAAACTTAACCAAAAAACTTAACCAAAATCTTCAAAGTAATTTGACCTTGAAATTGGGCACAGGGGCCGCACGGGAGGGAGGTAGAATGAAAATATAGATGATGATAAACACCCATGTGAAGTTTGAAGGTAATGGGCAAAGCAGTTGCAGAGATATAGTGCAACGAAAACAAAAAACTTAACCAAACAACTTAACCAAAAACTTCAAAGTAATTTGACCTTGACATTGGGCACAGGGGCCGCACGGGAGGGAGGTAGAATGAAAATATAGATGATGATAAACACCCATGTGAAGTTTCAAGGTAATGGGCAAAGCAGTTGCAGAGATATAGTACAACAAAAAACTTTAACCAAAAAACTTAACCAAAAACTTCAAAGTAATTTGACCTTGACATTGGGCACAGGGGCCGCACGGGAGGGGGGGGGTAGAATGAAAATATAGATGATGATAAACACCCATGTAAAGTTTCAAGGTAATGGGCAAAGCAGTTGCAGAGATATAGTATAACAAAAAACTTTAACCAAAAAACTTAACCAAAAACTTTAACCAAACAACTTAACCAAAAAACTTAACCAAAAACTTTAACCAAAAAACTTAACCAAAAAGCTTAACCAAAAACTTTAACCAAAAAACTTAACCAAAAAACTTAACCAAAAACTTTAAGCGGACACACGTACGTACGTACGTACGCCAAAGTGCCGACTATATCGCGCTTTCTGCAAGCGGGCGCGACAAAAAAGTGTGTTGTATAAACAAATTTCTATGCCCAAAGTAATCTATACGAGAATATTTGACGTTTTTCAGATGATATATAATGTTTAACTTGCATTAGCGGTTCAACAAACAGTTTGGAACCGGTTAACAAATAATGGTTTTATTGGTTAACAAGAAACGAGGCAAAGCCACGAAGGCCAGGTTTTTTCCAAGCATAGACACTTGGATAACATAATTATACCCACTTTTGTAGACTAGATGGCCGTGGCCTGCATGTCGCGCCTTGGGGCGAGGCATGGACACTAACAAAATAGATATAGTAGATGGAAAACCTTTAACCAAAAAACTTTAACCGGACACACGGACGAACGGACGGACGTATGCCAAAATGCTGACGATATCGCGCTTTCCGCAAGCAGGTGTGACAATGATGATAAACACCCATGTGAATTATCAAGGTATTGGGTGAAGCAGTTGCAGAGATATAGTACACGAAAAAACTTAACAAAAAAATTCAAAGTAATTTGAACTTGACATAGGGCACAGGATCGCGCTTTCCGCAAGCAGGTGCGACAATGATGATAAACACCCATGTGAAGTATCAAGGTATTGGGTGAAGCAGTTGCAGAGATATAGTACACGGAAAAACTTTAACAAAAAAATTCAAAGTAATTTGACCTTGACATTGGGCACAGGATCGCGCTTTCCGCAAGCAGGTGCAACAATGATGATAAACACCCATGTGAAGTATCAAGGTATTGGGTGAAGCAGTTGCAGAGATATAGTACACGAAAAAACTTTAACAAAAAAATTCAAAGTAATTTGACCTTGACATTGGGCACAGGATCGCGCTTTCCGCAAGCAGGTGCGACAAATAGTACACGAAAAAACTTTAACAAAAAAATTCAAAGTAATTTGACCTTGACATTGGGCACAGGATCGCGCTTTCCGCAAGCAGGTGCGACAATGATGATAAGCACCCATGTGAAGTATCAAGGTATTGGGTGAAGCAGTTGCAGAGATATAGTACACGAAAAAAATTTAACAAAAAAATTCAAAGTAATTTGACCTTGACATTGGGCACAGGATCGCGCTTTCCGCAAGCAGGTGCGACAATGATGATAAACACCCATGTGAAGTATCAAGGTATTGGGTGAAGCAGTTGCAGAGATATAGTACACGAAAAACTTTAACAAAAAAATTCAAAGTAATTTGACCTTGACATTGGGCACAGGATCGCGCTTTCCGCAAGCAGGTGCGACAATGATGATAAACACCCATGTGAAGTATCAAGGTATTGGGTGAAGCAGTTGCAGAGATATAGTACACGAAAAAACTTTAACAAAAAAACAAAAAAATTCAAAGTAATTTGACCTTGACATTGGGCACAGGATCGCGCTTTTCCGCAAGCAGGTGCGACAATGATGATAAACACCCATGTGAAGTATCAAGGTATTTGGTGAAGCAGTTGCAGAGATATAGTACACGAAAAAACTTTAACAAAAAAATTCAAAGTAATTTGACCTTGACATTGGGCACAGGATCGCGCTTTCGCAAGCAGGTGCAACAATGATGATAAACACCCATGTGAAGTATCAAGGTATTGGTGAAGCAGTTGCAGAGATATAGTACACGAAAAAACCTTAACAAAAAAATTCAAAGTAATTTGACCTTGACATTGGGCACAGGATCGCGCTTTCCGCAAGCAGGTGCGACAATGATGATAAACACCCATGTGAAGTATCAAGGTATTGGATGAAGCAGTTGCAGAGAAATAGTACACGAAAAAACTTTAACAAAAAAATTCAAAGTAATTTGACCTTGACATTGGGCACAGGGGCCGCACGGTTGGGGGTTAGAATGAAAATATGGATGATGATAAACACCCATGTGAAGTTTCAAGGTAATGGGCGAAGCAGTTGCAGAGATAGTATAATAACGAAAAAGTTTTAACCAAAAAACTCTAACCAGACGTACGTTAAAAAGTTAACGTTGAAAATGGCTAAGTCAATTACGTAGAAATAATAGGTGAAGGTAAAAAAATGGTCACATGTTGGATAGTTGTATGTGGTAGGCACCCCTTGGTTATGAAGCTGTGAAAGTTTGGTGGTCCTAGGTGGTACAGTACCAAAGAAATGGACTTAAACACGAAAACTTAACATTGTAAACGCGAAAACTTAACATTGAAAATGGCTAAGTCGACTGCGCGGAAAAAATGGGTGAAGTTAAAAAAAAAAGTAACATGTTGGATAGTGATATGTGGTGGGTACCCCTTGATTATGAAGCTGTGAAAGTTTGCAGGTCCTAGGTGGTACAGTACGAAAGAAATGGACTTAAACACGAAAACTTAACATTGTAAACGCGAAAACTTAACATTGAAAATGGCTAAGTCGACTACGCGGAAAAAATGGGTCAAGTTAAAAAAAAAGTAACATGTTGGATAGTAATATGTGGTGGGCACCCCTTGATTATGAAGCTGTGAAAGTTTGGTGGTCCTAGGTGGTACAGTAACAAAGAAATGGACTCAAACACGAAAACTTAACATTGATTGTGGACGCCGCCCGCCCGCCCGCCCGCCTGCCGCCCGCCCGCCCGCCCGGCTTTCGCCAATCCAATAGCCTGGATTTTTTTTCAAAAAACCTGGCTAATAAAAACGTACGCAGGTAGAAGTTCTGTTTCACACCTTTGTAAATACCGTACTGATATATGTAATTTGAGAAATGTATGCAGAACAATTGTGGTACCTTCATCATGCTGCAGAAAACAATAAACACTAAACAGGCCACCAATATAGCATGTTTTTCTTATTTGTCCATGAAAACACATCTTGGTATTTCATTAGAATTGTCTCCAAGGAGATTTGGTATTTCATTAGAATTGTCTCCAAGGAGACAATTCTAATGAAATGCCAAGATATGTTTTACCATTCAATAATTGCTGTCTGTTGATATGTAAACAATAGTGTGATTTAATTTTTCCCAATTAAAATTTTGAAATACCCAATTGCTTCAGAAATGATGGAGTAACAATACTCAATTACTAATTCCTTATCTGGAGCCCTGTGTATGTATTGTATGTTGGTAACAATACACCCAAACCACCAGCGATACAGAAATAACTCATAAAACAGCCAAATATGAACCTGTGTTCGGTACTGTACTGTACTGTAGTATACACAACTCACATGTTGCCCATATATATTGAGGAGTGACATCAGTGACAAGTTATATTTGCAAACAACAAATTTGAAGTACTGTATACACCTGGGGCCCATTTCACTAAACTTTGTATGACTAAGATGTCCGTAAGTGCAAATTTAGGATCATCTAGAAATATCAATTGATGGATTTACAATTATTCATGCAGCCTAGCTATGTTCAATAAATGTAAATCCAATAATTGTTTAATACAAGAAAACATACATAATGTGAAGTTTAAAGACTATCATAATTATGCGCTTACGAACATTAAAGTTGTACGGGCCACAGGTCACTTGCAAACAAAATATACTCCAAAGTTCATAAAAGTGACTAGACAAATGTTAACCCTTTGTCACTTTAATGTTCTCTATAGGGTTAACTGTATTGTAATATAGGGTTAACTGTATTGTAATATAGGGTTAACTGTATTGTAATATAGGGTTAACTATATTGTAATATAGGGTTAACTGCATTGTAATATAGTGTTAACTGTATTGTAATATAGGGTTAACTGTATTGTAATTTTGAAATTTGCGGCGTATATCAGAAAATGATATGTCGGAAAATCTGTTTAATGGCGACGCGCTAGCGGAGCCATTAAACATGTTTTCTGACCTATCATTTTCTGATATACGCCGCAAATTTCAAAATTACAATGCGCTTAACCTATTTCTAATGCACTCCTTTACTACTGGCGTAGGAATACATATTGAAATAATTTGCGACCATTCATCAACAATGATATACCTGTAATGTATGATCATCAGCCAATCAGATTGCGTGATATTTATAGAGTGCATTAGAATAACATTTCACATAGTGTCACTCTATCTCTTATTATGACCAGCAGAAATTCAGAGAAATAAAAATTGCCATGAAAACAAAAAGTTGCCTCTAATCGCCTATTACTTGAGGAAGGTCAGTAAGATGAGTGTGGCATTATTCAAATGTGGTGTTTTGTAGTGGCATATACATGTACATAGTCATATGATCAATGCTACAAACCTTTAACTTGATGAACCGGTCGTGAAGATCGACTTTCCTACAGCAATCTTCAAACAGCACCACCAGTCTGAATACAAAATAATAAACTGATATATTATGCTAGGAACTACATAATTCTTAACCCTTAGAATTTGCCTAAATAAAATGACTGGTAATACGATGAACCTCACTATTATACGATATTGTTACGAGAAATTTTAGGAAACTATTTGGAGAAAAAAATAATTAAAATCCACAAATTTCTTCTATTATTTGTGATATAAATGGTGAAAACATATACTGTCTATATGGCCTCTTTTTAAGGTCCACATTTACCTGATTGAGTTACTGGACCTGCGGATCTTGTGAACCAGCTGTATATGACTCAAATCCCCCACTTTCTCCCCATTTACCGAGATGATTACATCCCCTGAAAATAAATTATATACTGACATGCTAATGTTGACTGTACATATGTCTCTGCTACGAATATGTCCCTAGAAAATATTTACTGGCACAATTTCCCCTGAAAACTAATACGATTACTTTGTGAGATATTACATTGTGTATGTTTCTCAAAATTACTCTCAGACGTGGCTACAAGCAGGGGGCCGTTTCACTAAACTGTGTACGACTAAAATGTTTGTATGTGCAAAATTATGATAGTCGGTAAATTTCACATTAACACCGTTTTCTTGCCGACAATTATTGGATTTACATTTATTGAGCATAGGCTGCATAGGCAGCCTATGCTTAATAAATGTAAATCCATCAATTGAAATGTCCAGACGATCTTAAATTTGCACTAACGAGTATTTTAATCATACAAAGTTTAGTGAAACAGGCCTCAGGTAGGTATCCAGACGGGGGGCGTGTTAGGTGCATGCTGCACACCCCCTCTAAAATTTGCCAACCTTAGAGATTAACTAATTGCTACATTGAAAGATCTGATTATATTTCTTATTTCTCATCCAAAGTCTATGTTGGTACCACTCAGTTAAACCGTCTTGTCCAGACAGTTCAAATGAGTGGTAGCAACGTATATTTTTTATGACAAATGAGAACAAGAGTGCCGAAGGTCACAATATACGCTCGTCGAGGCAAGGCCAGTCAACAAGGGGAGATAACTCATCTTGACGTGATAAACATGTAAACCAAATTTGGTTACAATCCGTCAAGTAGAACTAGACTTATTGTGTGGACAAAAATGGCCGCCAAGGGGAGATAAGTCAAAATTAATAGGCTTCTTTGTCTTGCTATGATAAACATGTATACCGAATTTGGTTTCGTTCGGTGAAGTAGAACTTGAGTTATTGAATGGACAAGGATAGAGAGTGCGAAAATTAAAATGGCCGCCAAGGGGAGATAAGTCATGGGAAATTTTTCAAAATCAATAGGCTTCTTCGTCTTGCCGTGATAAATATGTATACCAAATTTGGTTATGAGCGGCGAAGTAGAACTTGAGTTATTGCGTGGACAAGGATACTGAGTGCGAAAAATAAAAATGGCCGCCAAGGGGAGATAAGTCATCGGAAATTTTTGAAACTCAATAGGCTTCTTTGGCTTGCCATGATATACATGTATAACAAATTTGGTTACAATCCATCAAGTAGATTTTAGTTAGTGCATGGACAAGCTGTGCCCGCCCGCCCGCCTGCCACCAACCGCCGGCTGCCCGCCCGCCCGTACAAGATGCAGAGCTCCAGATAAGCTGTGTATTTGCGTAAATACCCAATTAAAATTTCAAAAAAACCCAATTTAAATCAGAAGTAGCGAGTATCAAAAAGCAATAACAAATTTGTGGTACCTTTATCATGCGACAGAAAACAATAAACATACCACAAATATAGCATATTTTTCTTATTTTCCATGAAAACACATCTTGGTACGTATTTCATTAGAATTGTCTCCAAGGAGACAATTCTAATGAAATGCCAAGACATGTTTTCATTTCGAAGCAAACTATTCAATAATTGCTGTCTGTTGATGAGTAAACAGTAATGTGATTTTAATTTACCCAATTAAAATATTGAAATACCCAATTGCTTCAGATATGATGGAGTAAAAATACTCAATTACTAATTCCTTATCTGGAGCCCTGAAGATGAATACATAATACGTCCCGTTTTTTCAAACGGGCGTATAAAAACTGCAGAAAGTTGACGATCTTGAAGAGCGGTGTGATCAGCTGGCAATATATAAACTTCTATAAGTATCTGTGCTTATCACAACAAAATTGTTCCAGTAGAACTACTAGTTTACGCTATTAGTATTTAATGACCCGTTCTATACCTGATCATCGTTTGATTCAAAGATAATTGCTTCGCAAATGTGATAGAATATATGTATAACATATATGTGAGTACTACCTCGTTACTGTATCCTATACGGCACATGGAGTGGCCAAGTCGGCCATTTTTGTGTATTCCAGCCATCAGCCAGTTTCACCTGTTCTGCCGTCTAACAAAGAACTCAAAATGTGAAATAAAACATAAGACTTAATGTAGCTAATCACATGTAGAAAAGCCAGGAGAACGGACTCCAATCAATTATATTACACCAAACTGTAAAATATGTTTTCTGGACAGGTTTGTGCCTGTGTTCTTGACAACATGAACCACCATTATAAATAGCCTCATGCACAGAAAATCGCACAGTGTATCACTTTTACCTGGCAAATCACACAACACATACCATATATACCCACTACTGTACATTGTTATTAGCTATCAAATCCAGTGACGTGTAAGCAGTTACCTGAGTGTATTGTCCCTGGTGTCTACTCACCTACTATGCTAGTAAATATGGCTTTACCTATGGGTAATATATACACTAACATAGGCTGTGCATTAGATTGAAAATTTACACATCAAAATTTATTTTGAGATTGATGGAAGAAATGCTCAGATATCTTGTCTTTTGTGTAGTTTGCTGGCATAATGTTTATAGCTTGCCATTGTCATATCCGTCTATTATGTATTGCACCAAACTTTATTTGGTTTACTGTCATATTATTTGCTGTATGTGTCAAACGTACGAAGTGGTGAAACTGTACGATGGCTTGTACATACAAAGATGGCAGAGATGGCAACTCAATGTACCATATAGTATACAGTAACAAGACAATATTCACATATGTTATATTCATCTATCACACCACTTTTATGAAGCAATTATCATTGAAGTCAGGTGTATCTATCTACGACCTAATACCTTAAGACATTTATAGCAGTTGTATTGCAGTTTGAAGTGGTCCGAAAGCACCATTACCCACCATAGTTGAGAATAAACCATATTTACCGCGCCTCATTCCGGCCATCCAGGCAGCGCCCCCTATCTCCACGTAATCCACGTATGTCATCATCTCGATCTCATTGGTCTTCTTGTGCTTTATACCGTACGTCTGAGAATACACAAAATATTTTTTTTTTATTTATTTACTTTTTTTAATTTTTTGGGAGCGAATATTCTTTGTATTGCACCTTTAAAGGTACATGCCCACTCAGTAGGCACAGAATGTTCTTTATAGGAATTAAATAAGTGTATAATTGTGTCACTATTCCACCAGTTCTAAAAATTACAAGTGCCCGCTATACAGATATAATCATTTAGTAATATTTATTTTTCTGATAGTGACTCGCGGTGGTATCAGACTATTTTCATAATTATGCAAATGAGGCATGATATTTTTTAATTATTTATACTAATTAAATGCGCCACCAGAAAAAATAATATTTTCGACAGATTATAAATTTAAGTATGATCATTGCACATCAAAAAATAAATACAGAGAATATATATAAATAGTAATGTCAGTTAACATTTTAAGAAAACACGGTTATCGCCCCTGATATGAGTGTGGAAATTTACGTCTTATATAAAATGTATAATAATGCCAATCAAAATGTGGGGTAATGGTGAATGAATGTTTATTTTGCCAGAAAATGTCTCAGATGATGTCTCTGATATAAAGAACATTTTGTGCCTACTGAGTGGGCATATATATTGTACCTTTAAAGGACTGAAATATAAAGATTGTACAGTGTGAACAAATACTCTTCGCAACCAATCAAACTTCATAATTTTGAGCACGAGTACGAATCTGTGCTCAGAAAGTTTTATCAGCATGGCACAAATTACAGGAAGTGCAGGAAATAAGTATGGTTTTCTCTACAAATGTCAACAAATACACTTTTAGGCTGCAATAGTGCACTTAATTGCAGATCAGGAGCTAAATTGGCTACAAATGTCAACAAATGCCACTTTTTCATGTCCACTCTCATACATGTAAGTTGAACATTTAATATGTGTTGCTACTGTTTGTCGAAAGCATGACGAGTGTCTCACTAACTATGCAATTTGAATGGTGAAAAGTGCAGACCCTCATTAGACAATGTATAAACATCAACACTGGTTGCATATGCCATAAATACGGAGCCCCGCAGGGGACGTAGAATTCTTTTTTTTATGAATTCATTCCCACGAAATAACAATTTGTTCCCACAATTTAACAATTTGTTTCCTCAATTTAACAATTTGTTCCCATGAATTGTTATATTGTGGGAACAAATTGTTATATCGTGGGAAGGAATTATTGTTGATTCGAGGGAACGAATTGTTATATTGTAGGAAAAAAATTGTTAAATTGAGGGAACGGGGGGGGGGGGGGGGGGGCGGGGGGGGGGGGTGGGGGGGTGGGTGGGGCTCCATACATCAACCCCATTTCTTCAGTCATAGTCATGTATAGACAAATATTGACAGTATACGACCTTACAACATCTAAGACCAGTGAAAGGCGATACATTGACACTAACACAACTGATCAGGGTCTGCACTGTTTGTAACTCAATGTATAAGATGGGGGACAATATCGGTGGATTAAGTATAGAAATGGGGCTTATGGGTTTTGCGACCAGTGTAGATCCAGTTTTCTAACAAGCAATATATATTGTTAAACGGCTACAGGAGTGCAACTTATTTGATCAGGAGCTACACTGGTCACAAATCGCATAAGCCCCAAATTCTCCAGCCATGGCCACATTTGAGAATAATACAAATGGACAGGAATAGACATACTAGTAATCAGGATCATGTAACTCTAGAATGTCATTATGTCAGAGCATGCACACATTTAAAGCATGACCCATGTTATTCTACATGTATATACTGTCATAAACCGACAAAACCAGCCTCATATGTGGCTGTAACCATGGTAACTAGATAATTGGGGCTTATGACATTCATGGTCTGTCTAGATCCTGGGGCCCGTTTCACTAAACTTTGTATGACTAAAATGTTGTTTGTATGAGCAAAATTAGGATCGGCTGTAACTTTTAATTTATGGATTTACATTTATTGAGCATAGGCTGCATATGCAAATCCAATAATTGTTTACAAGAAAACAGTGTTAATGTGAAATTTACAGACAATCATAATTTTGCACTTACAAACATTTTAGTCGTACAAAGTTTAGTGAAACGGCCCCCTGGTCTTACAGACTGATATGGATGTATACTGTTTGCTAGAAGGAGGACACGTGATTTATTGACTGAATGGCAAACAGTGTAGGGCCTGGTCAGACTGTGCGGATGTGTAGGCTGATCTGGGGCAACACTGGTCGCATAACCCATAAACCCTATGCTCCAGTCACAGCCACGTCTCATCACCATATGAAACCCAGGCCAATACACATACAAGGAAATTGATTGATTATTTGGTGTTTAATGGCCTATCAACAGCTAAGTTCATGTAAAGGCACATGCCCACTCAGTAGGCACAAAATGTTCTTTATATCAGAGACATCATCTGTGACATTTTCTGGAAAAATAAACATTCATTTAACATTACCCCATGTATTGATTGGCATTATTATACATTTTATATCAGACTTGAATTTCCAAACTGATATCAGGGGAGATAACCGTGTTTCCTTAAAATGATAAAGGACATTACTATTTATGGTCAGTTTTGTGTGTGATTTGCAATGATCGTACATGTACTTTATAATCTCTCGATAATATTATTTGTTCAGGTGATGCATTTAATTACCGTAGTATAAATAAGTAAAAAATATCATACCTCATTTGAAAATAGCCTGATACCACCGTGAGTCACTATCAGTAAACTAAATATTACTAAATTATTATATCTATATAGCGGGCACTTGTGATTTTTAGAACTGGTGGAATAGCGACACAATTATATACTTATTTAATTCCTATAAAAAACATTTTGTGCCTACTGAGTGGGCATGTACCTTTAAGGCCTTGCCAGCAGGTTGGACTTATGATCCCGTATTTAACATACCTACAATCTCTGCTGTAAGTCATATTTGCTTGAAACTTTGTATAGTTATTGGTCATCATCTATATATTCATTCTGTGTCCCACTCATGCAGCCCCTGCGCCCCAAGGTGAAGGTC
Organism: Conchocele bisecta; assembly: GCA_029237695.1. NCBI lineage: Eukaryota > Metazoa > Mollusca > Bivalvia > Lucinida > Thyasiridae > Conchocele > Conchocele bisecta. The sequence continues at coordinate 36,230,069 of CM055280.1, forward strand.
AAATGACTTAGAAGTTTGAGTTAAAAGTTTTTGTCCAAATTTGCGTTAAAGTTTTCAGATACCTACTATCTCTGCAACCGTAAGTCAGATTTGCTTGAAACTTTGTATGCTTATTGATCATCATCCATATATTCATTCTGTGTCCCACTCATGTGGCCTCTTTGCCCCAAGGTTAAGGTCAAATAATTCCAGCACAAAAATATTTACACAATTCCCTAACATTTGATTGGCACGTAGCAAGTCTCTGTCCAAAATTTATATCCCAGTAAACTCCCACACCAAACTACTTTCCGTAACCGTGAGGCGCAGTTAAAATAATTCTTAAGAAAACGGAAAATAAACACATTTTCTTGATGAATTTATTTCAAATTCTGGAATTATAAGGAATGAATGGCCTTTTTGTGGAATTTATCAGGGATATAAACTTGGAAAAGTCGCGGGAATACTGGACGAGGCCTTCCGGCATTCGTCCAGTATTCCCGCGACTTTTCCAAGTTTATACCCCGATAAATTCCACAAAAAGGCCAATTTCATTCCTATAATGACTTAGAAGTTTGCATGAAATATTTGTCTTTGTATTATCAAGGCTCCAAGCGTGGCCACACATGCTGAATATATTGTTATTGTTGTATATGCACTATACACATTTCTCATGCCATGCTCATATACTATTATGTAAATGTATAATTGTATTTTTGTTCAGTAAAGTATTGAGAAATAAAATATTGAATGACAAAAAAAGTAATTATCATGACATCCTGAAAATTCCCACCCTTGCACATATGTGACAGTGACTGGAGAAATAGGGCTTATGGGTTTTGCGACCAGTGTATATCCAGATCAGCCTGTGTATCCGCACAGTCTGATCAGGATCTGCACTGTTTGCTATTCCACCAATGAAACACCTGTCATGCTTCTAACAATAGAATGGTGCTTAACGACCCATCAACACAAAAGAGTATCATTTACGGCCAAGCAAGTTAGATGGAGAAGAACATAATAACAAGAAACGAGGCAAAGCCATGAAGGCCAGGTTTTTTCCAAGCATAGACACTTGGATAACATAATTATACGCACTTTTTGTAGACTAGATGGCCGTGACCTGCATGTCGCGCCTTGGGGCGAGGCATGGACACTAAAAAAATAGATATAGTAGATGGAAAAACTTTAACGAAAAAACTTTAACCGGACACACGGACGTACGGACGTACGGACGGACGTATGCCAAAATGCCGACGTTAACGCGCTTTCCGCAAGCGGGTGCGACAATGATGATAAACACCCATGTGAAGTATCAAGGTATTGGGTGAAGCAGTTGCAGAGATATAGTACACGAAAAAACTTTAACAAAAGAATTCAAAGTAATTTGACCTTGACATTGGGCACAGGGGCAGCACGGTTGAGGGGTAGAATGAAAATATGGATGATGATAAACACCCATGTGAAGTTTCAAGGTATGGGCGAAGCAGTTGCAGAGATATAGTATAACGAAAAAGTTTTAAGCAAATAACTTTAACCAGACGTACGTTAAAAATGGCTAAGTCAATTACGTAGAAATAATAGGTGAAGGTAAAAAAAATGGTCACATGTTGGATAGTTGTATGTGGTAGGCACCCCTTGGTTATGAAGCTGTGAAAGTTTGGTGGTCCTAGGTGGTACAGTACCAAAGAAATGGACTTAAACACGAAAATTTAACATTGTAAACGCGAAAACTTAACATTGAAAATGGCTAAGTCGACTGCGCAGAAAAAATGGGTAAAGTTAAAAACAAGAAACGAGGGAAAGCCACGAAGGCCAGGTTTTTTCCAAGCATAGACACTTGGATAACGTAATTATACCCACTTTTTGTAGACTAGATGGCCGTGGCCTGCATGTCGCGCCTTGGGGCGAGGCATGGACACTAAAAAAATAGATATAGTAGATGGAAAAACTTTAACGAAAAAACTTTAACCGGACACTCGGACACTCGGACATACGGACGGACGGACGGACGGACGGACGGACGGACGGACGTATGCCAAAATGCCGACGATATCGCGCTTTCCGCAAGCGGGTGCGACAATGATGATAAACACCCATGTGAAGTATCAAGGTAATGGGTAAAGCAGTTGCAGAGATATAGTACACGAAAAAACTTTAACAAATAAATTCAAAGTAATTCGACCTTGACAGTGATCACAGGGGCCGCACGGTTGGGGGTTAGAATGAAAATATGGACGATGATAAACACCAATGTGAAGTTTCAAGGTAATGGGCGAAGCAGTTGCAGAGATGTATAACGAAAAAAGTTTTAACCAAAAAATTTAACCAGACGTACGTTAAATTTTTTTTAAGAATTTATGCTATTTTTAGACGGCGGCCATCTTGGATTATCGATGACCTCCATTTTAACAAATCTGAAAAAACTTTAACAAAAAAATTCAAAGTAATTTGACCTTGACATTGGGCACAGGGGCCGCACGGTTGGGGGTTAGAATGAAAATATGGATGATGATAAACACCCATGTGAAGTTTCAAGGTAATGGGCGAAGCAGTTGCAGAGATATAGTACAACAAAAAAGTTTAAACCAAAAAACTTTAACCAGACGTACGTTAAAAAGTTAACGTTGAAAATGGGTAAGTCAATTTGCGTAGAAATAATAGGTGAAGGTAAAAAAATGGTCACATGTTGGATAGTTGTATGTGGTAGGCACCCCTTGGTTATGAAGCTGTGAAAGTTTGGTGGTCCTAGGTGGTACAGTACCAAAGAAATGGACTTAAACACGAAAACTTAACATTGTAAACGCGAAAACTTAACATTGAAAATGGCTAAGTCGACTGCGCGGAAAAAATGGGTGAAATTAAAAAAAAAGTAACATGTTGGATAGTGATTTGTGGTGGGCACCCCTTGACTATGAAGCTGTGAAAGTTTGGTGGTCCTAGGTGGTACAGTACCAAAGAAATGGACTTAAACACGAAAACTTAACATTGTAAACGCGAAAACTTAACATTGAAAATGGCTAAGTCGACTGCGTGGAAAAAATGGGTGAAGTTAAAAAAAAAGTAACATGTTGGATAGTGATAATTGGTGGGCACCCCTTGATTATGAAGCTGTGAAAGTTTGATGGTCGTAGGTGGTACAGTACCAAAGAAATGGACTTAAACACGAAAACTTAACATTGTAAACGCGAAAACTTAACATTTAAAATGGCTAAGTCGACTGCGCGGAAAAAATGGGTGAAGTTAAAAAAAAGTAACATGTTGGATAGTGATATGTGGTGGGCACCCCTTGATTATGAAGCTGTGAAAGTTTGGTGGTCCTAGGTGGTACAGTACCAAAGAAATGGACTTAAACACGAAAACTTAACATTGTAAACGCGAAAACTTAACATTTAAAATGGCTAAGTCGACTACGCGGAAAAAATGGGTCAAGTTAAAAACAAGAAACGAGGCAAAGCCACGAAGGCCAGGTTTTTTCCAAGCATAGACACTTGGATAACATAATTATACCCACTTTTTGTAGACTAGATGGCCGTGGCCTGCATGTCGCGCCTGCGAGGCATGGACACTAAAAAAATAGATATAGTAGATGGAAAAACTTTAACGAAAAAACTTTAACCAGACACGGACGGAAGGACGGACGTATTCCAAAATGCAGACGATATCGTGCTTTCCGCAAGCGGGTGCGACAATGATGATAAACACCCATGTGAAGTATCAAGGTAATGGGTGAAGCAGTTGCACAGATATAGTACACGAAAAAACTTTAACAAAAAAATTCAAAGTAATTTGACCTTGACATTGGGCACAGGGGCCGCATGGTTGGGGGTTAGAATGAAAATATGGATGATGATAAAAAACACCCATGTGAAGTTTCAAGGTAATGGGCGAAGCAGTTGCAGAGATATAGTACAACGAAAAAGTTTTAACCAAAAAACTTTAACCAGACATACGTTAAAAAGTTAACGTTGAAAATGGGTAAGTCAATTACGTAGAAATAATAGGTGAAGGTAAAAAAATGGTCACATGTTGGATAGTTGTATGTGGTAGGCACCCCTGGGTTATGAAGCTGTGAAAGTTTGGTGGTCCTAGGTGGTACAGTACTAAAGAAATAGACTTAAACACGAAAACTTAACATTGTAAATGCGAAAACTTAACATTGAAAATGGCTAAGTCGACTGCGCGGAAAAAATGGGTCAAGTTAGTAACATGTAAATTTGGATAGTGATATGTGGTGGGCACCCCTTGATTATGAAGCTGTGAAATTTGTTTGGTGGTCCTAGGTGGTAACAGTACCAAAGAAATGGACTTAAACACGAAAACTTAACAGATGTAAACGCGAAAACTTAACATTGAAAATGGCTAAGTCGACTGCGAGGAAAAAATGGGTGAAATTAAAAAAAAAGTAACATGTTGGATAGTGATATGTGGTGGGCACCCCTTGATTATGAAGCTGTGAAAGTTTGGTGGTCCTAGGTGGTACAGTACCAAAGAAATAGACTTAAACACGAAAACTTAACATTGTAAACGCGAAAACTTAACATTGAAAATGGCTAAGTCGACTGCGTGGAAAAAATGGGTCAAGTTAAAAACAAGAAACGAGGCAAAGCCACGAAGGCCAGGTTTTTTCCAAGCATAGACACTTGTATAACATAATTATACCCACTTTTGTAGACTAGATGGCCGTGGCTTGCATGTCGCGCCTTGGGGCGAGGCATGGACACTAACAAAATAGATATAGTAGATGGAAAAACTTTAACAAAAAAACTTTAACCGGACACACGGATGAACGGACGGACGTATGCCAAAATGCTGACGATATCGCGCTTTCCGCAAGCAGGTGTGACAATGATGATAAACACCCGAATGTGGGAAGTATCACGTATTGGGTGTTGAAGGGCAGGTGCAGCAGATATAGTACACGAAAAAAATAACTTTAATTTCATCAAAGTAATTTGAACTTGACATAGGGCACAGGATCGCGCTTTCGCAAGCAGGTGCGACAATGATGATAAACACCCATGTGAAGTATTAAGGTATTGGGTGAAGCAGTTGCAGAGATATAGTACACGAAAAAACTTTACAAAAAAACTTCCAAAGTAATTTGAACTTGACATAGGGCACAGGATCGCGCTTTCCGCAAGCAGGTGCGACAATGATGATAAACACCCATGTGAAGTATTAAGGTATTGGGTGAAGCAGTTGCAGAGATATAGTACACGAAAAAACTTTCTTTAAACAAAAAAATTCAAAGTAATTTGACCTTGACATTGGGCACAGGATCGCGCTTCCGCAAGCAGGTGCGACAATGATGATAAGCACCCATGTGAAGTATCAAGGTATTGGGTGAAGCAGTTGCAGAGATATAGTACACAAAAAAAATTTAACAAAAAAAATTCAAAGTAATTTGACCTTGACATTGGGACGAGGATCGCGTCTTTCCACAAGCAGGTGCGACAATGATGATAAACACCATGTGAAGTATCAAGGTATTGGGTGAAGCAGTTGCAGAGATATAGTACACGAAAAAACTTTAACAAAAAAATTCAAAGTAATTTGACCTTGACATTGGGCACAGGGGCCGCATGGTTGGGGGTTAGAATGAAAATATGGATGATGATAAACACCCATGTGAAGTTTCAAGGTAATGGGCGAAGCAGTTGCAGAGATATAGTATAACAAAAAAGTTTTAACCAAAAAACTCTAACCAGACGTACGTTAAAAAGTTAACGTTGAAAATGGCTAAGTCAATTACGTAGAAATAATAGGTGAAGGTAAAAAAATGGTCACATGTTGGATAGTTGTATGTGGTAGGCACCCCTTGGTTATGAAGCTGTGAAAGTTTGGTGGTCCTAGGTGGTACAGTACCAAAGAAATGGGACTTAAACACGAAAACTTAACATTGTAAACGCGAAAACTTAACATTGAAAATGGCTAAAGTCGACTGCGCGGAAAAAATGGGTGAAGTTAAAAAAAAAGTAACATGTTGGATAGTGATATGTGGTGGGTACCCTTGATTATGAAGCTGTGAAAGTTTGGTGGTCCTAGGTGGTACAGTATGAAAGAAATGGACTTAAACACGAAAACTTAACATTGTAAACGCGAAAACTTAACATTGAAAATGGCTAAGTCGACTACGCGGAAAAAATGGGTCAAGTTAAAAAAAAAGTAACATGTTGGATAGTGATATGTGGTGGGCACCCCTTGATTATGAAGCTGTGAAAGTTTGGTGGTTCTAGGTGGTACAGTAACAAAGAAATGGACTCAAACACGAAAACTTAACATTGATTGTGGACGCCGCCCGCCGCCCGCCGCCGCCGCCGCCCCCCGCCCGCCCGGCTTTCGCCAATCCAATAGCCTGGATTTTTTTTCAAAAAACCTGGCTAAAAAGTAACATGTTGGATAGTGATATGTGGTGGGCACCCTTTGATTATGAAGCTGTGAAAGTTTGGTGGTCCTAGGTGGTAAAGTAACAAAGAAATGGACTCAAACACGAAAACTTAACATTGAAAATGGCTAAGCCGACTACGCGGAAAAAATGGGTCAAGTTAAAAAAAAAGTAACATGTTGGATAGTGATATGTGGTGGGCACCTCCATTAGATTAAGAAGTTGTGAAAGTTTGGTGGTCCTAGGTGGTACAGTAACAAAGAAATGGACTCAAACACGAAAACTTAACATTGATTGTGGACGCCGCCCGACGCCCGCCGCCCGCCGCCCGCCCGCCGCCGCCCGCCCGCCCGGCTTTCGCCAATCCAATAGCCTGGATTTTTTTTCAAAAAACCTGGCTAAAAAAGTAACATGTTGGATAGTGATATGTGGTGGGCACCCCTTGATTATGAAGCTGTGAAAGTTTGGTGGTCCTAGGTGGTACAGTAACAAAGAAATGGACTCAAACACGAAAACTTAACATTGAAAATGGCTAAGTCGACTGCGCGGAAAAAATGGGTCAAGTTAAAACAAAAGTAACATGTTGGATAGTGATATGTGGTGGGCACCCCTTGATTATGAAGCTTTGAAAGTTTGGTGGTCCTAGGTGGTACAGTAACAAAGAAATGGACTCAAACACGAAAACTTAACATTGATTGTGGACGCCGCCCGCCACCTGCCGCCGCCCGAGCGCCCACCGCCCGCCCGCCCGCCCGCGGCCCTTTCGCCAATCCAATAGCCTGGATTTTTTTTCAAAAAACCTGGCTAATAAAATAGTATGTTACATGTGGTAGGCAATCTAATGATTAGGGTAAAAATAAGATGAACAAGTTATGAGGTTATTTGATCAAATGCTACACTGTCACAAACCCATAAGCCCCATTGTTCCAGTGAGAGCCACATATCAGTGACGCATACCTGCAGTGTAAACCCCCAGGAGTGGTCTTTCTTGGTCAGTCGTAGAGTCCTCCTCCGGATATTGTCATCGGGGTTCGTCGCGATGATTTTGTCCGCGTCCAGCTGGCGGAGGTCCGCCCCGATGGACGACCGCTTGTTGTTGATCATCAGTGACTGCAATACAGATTAATGGGGGATCATAGCTAGTTATTTCCCTTTGAATTTATTGATAGAAATCAGCTCCAATTTATAAATTCATATTTATGGCCTAATTGCTTGTAAAAAAGCGAATATCGTATGATTTGTTGTATAAAGGAACCATATAGAGAACTGCATTATTTGCCAGATTCATATGTTCACACTTATTACTTGTAAAGGCAATCAGTGTAGACCCTGATCGGACTGAACAAATGTGCAGTCTGATTTGGGTCTACCCTGTTAGCCGTATTTATTTTTGCAAGTTATTCAATAAGAATTAAATGCCAAAATAAGCCAAAGGACCGGATCTCTATAAGTAGATTTGCAAAGGGAAATAACTAGCTACGATCCACTATTGGTTGCTTGATAGGTTAGTTGGGAAGGTTCTATGCCATTTGTTCAAAGAGCAGGGGCCCGTTTCACTAAACTTCCTACAACTAAAATGTTCGTAAATGCAAAATTATGATAGTCTGTAAATTTCATATTAACAATGTTTTCTTGTAAACAATTGTTGGATTCACATTTATTGAGCATAGGCTGCATTATGCAGCCTATGCTCAATACATGTAAATCCATCAATTGAAATTTACAGACGATCCTAAATTTGCACTTACAAATATTTTAGTCGTACAAAGTTTAGTGAAATGGCCCCCAGGTCTTGACAAATTCACTTGTCCGCTCGTATTGGCGAGTTACTTTCGATCTGGGTGAGCGTTAATTTGAAGAGACAACGCGGCATAACCATCAAAGCATGTACATGTAGGAAAGTATATATGAGTTGAAATCCAATCTGGACGAGTGGAAAATGAAGAATTTGTTGAAGCATGAAGAGATGTTTCACGATTGGTTGGTAAGGTTCCATTTGTTCAAAGCAATTGAGGTGTTTCATTAACTGAATGTGGATCTGAAAGACTGATCTGATTTTGTCTGGACCGGTCGCAAACAGCATAAGTGCAAATCCTCCAGTCACAGGGAGATGCTTGATAAATAACTAATTTATTCATAATTGATTAATTAGTTAATTGAATGAGAGTTTTATATTGATTCAATAGCATGGTCATATACTAATTTATTGAACATGAACTTTATATCTATCTATCCAACAACATGATCATATACAGATGCCGGGAGCATCACAACGTCTTTATAACACATCATAAACATCAACATACCGCCAATTTATGGACTTCTATGACCTGGTATGGAACTGCTTTAGAAGTATTAACTTTCTAACGACTAGTATTTCAGAATAATATATAGCAAACATAGTAGGGTCCCTTTAATGAATCAGCAACCCATATGTATGGAATAGCAAATCTACATAAACGCAAATAATTAATGCTAGCTCTAAATAATTAGGGCTAGCATTAAATATTTAGAGCTAGCATTAAATATTTAGAGCTATACAGCATTAATTATTTGCTAGCTCTAAATAATTAGAGCTAGTATTAAATATTTAGAGCTAGCTCCAAATGATTTAGACAGCTCTTCAAATGATCTGGAGCTTTCTCTAAATATTTAATGCTAAATTACATGTACCTCTAATATTTTAGAGCTATAGCATTAATTATTTGAGTTTATGTAGATTTGGCATTCCATACTTTCTTAGTATATCTTACATATGGCAAGCGTCTCAAATGTACCTGCTTTCAACAATCTGAGTGCAATACAGAAAGCTACGGAGTGCCGCAGGCGACATGGATTTTTTTTATTAATTCGTTCCCACAAAATAACAATTTGTTCGCTCAATTTAACAATCTTTATATAATACACACAAACTAATCTTTTTTTGCATAATTTAACAAAGGTCCACAAAGAAGCTTTAAAGAAGCTTATGATGAGGGTCTCTATGTCAGTAAGTTCAGTAAGTAAGTGTGTTGTGCTCATTTAGCCTAAATAGAAATAAAATGAAATAAAATGAATAGGGTTTAACCCTTTCAACACTACAGACCTCTATAGAGACAATGTTTGCAAACAGTGCAGATCCAGATGAGCCGGCTCGTAATGAGCCGTCTCATCAGGATCTCCACTGTTTGTTAATAGTTATCAAATTTGAAAAAATTACCCTTTCTGAAGGATGGAATAGCCTGAAAATTGTAATAGACCAATGAAATAGCATGAAACAGTGGCATGGAACAGCCCATTAAGTTACTTGGTGTTGAAAGGTTTAACGTCCCACTGAGCAACAGCTAAGGTGATACAGAGACGGCACCACGGTTTAACCCTTTCAACACCAAGTAACTTAATGGGCTGTTCCATGCCACTGTTTCATGCTATTTCATTGGTCCATTCAAATTTTCAGGCTATTCCATTCTTCAGAAAGGGTATTTTTTTCAAATTTGATAACTATTAACAAACAGTGGAGATCCTGATGAGACGGCTCGTTACGAGCCGGCTCATCTGGATCTGCACTGTTTGCAAACATTGTCTCTATAGAGGTCTGTGGTGTTGAAAGGGTTAAAGTCTCATCCGACAGATAAGTGGGATGGAAATACTATGAAAGTATTGTTCATGCCCTAGGGTAGGATTTGAACTCACAACCTGCAGTATTGAAGTCCTGTATTCTACCCATGAGCCACAGCCCATGCCTGGTCAAAATAGAGGTCCAGATAAGCTGTGTGCCTAAAGAATGTTATACTCCCTGGTTTAAAATTCAAATTGTAATTTTACTAATGAATAGTGTCTTATATGGAGCTCTGGTGAATATCCTCCTCAAACATTGTTGTTATTCAAGGCATAAATGATGTTATATTTACTGAATAGCGACCAGCGTAGGCCTAACCCGAATTTTCTAGCTGTCACACAGGGCGACTTACTTGTAAGTCGCACTGCATGGCAGCCAGAAAATTTGGGTTAGGATAGGCTCTGATCAGACTGCACAGATAGTTTGACCTGAGGATATGCTGGTTCCACATGTCATATGGATATGGTCAATTTCTCATCCAGAGCTGAAATGTACCTGCTTTCAAAAATCTTGGTGCACGCAATGAACAAATATAGGACACAGCAGCTTAATTGTTATGATTACGTTATCAACGTTGATGGAACATGAACAGGTTTAGACTGCCAATTAAAGTTACATAGCAACTACTAATTAAATACAAATTACAATGTATTATGTCAGAACTTTAATTTAGAGTGTCATAACAATATTAAGATACCCTTTTATATGAGTGTCACGACGATGGGAGTATAATGTTACAGTTACATGAATTTATTGTTTGCCATTGTTTCTGGACTAATGAAAGCACAGCATTTCTGCACAATTAATCCCATATATATATATAGTCACTTTCGCCAATATCTATTAAATTAATCATTAGATGTTATAATAAGTACAAAGTTATATTTAGACCCGAAGGTCCAGCCTAGTTGACGTAATTTCACATGACGCACATCATGTTACTGCATGTATCGATTTTCAAACCGCCATTCACGTAATAGTATTGTAAATAGAAAGCTTGTTTAGGGGTGATATTACCATTCGACTTACGGTAACAGAGATAGTAGGTAGCCCAAACTTTTAACGCAAATCTCGGACAGACAGATGGACAGGGTGGCGACTATATGTGCCCATGTTGTTTCGAGGTACATAAAAATGTCAAATGGGACACGCCATGTGATTTTGTACCTTCGGACATCTGCGTAATTTCATGAAATACGTTTACAAAATTTACAATATTTTCCGTAAGTGCTATCAAAAGTTGACAAAATTTCAGAGTACATGCGAAATTATATTCCACATGTACTTTTTTTGTCAACTTTTGACTTTGTTTATGAAAAATATTGTAAATTTTGTAAATGTATTTAATGAAATTACGCAAGTGTCCAAAGGTACAAAATCACATGGCGTGTCTCAAATGGTGTTGGTTCACAGGCTGGCATGCTATGGCCCTACACTACACTACACTGGTAAAAAGTGAAACTATGTTTATTTAGCCACATTTTCATTAAATCATGGCCAGTGTACATACATCATGAATCAGACACTGTGACTTCAACGCTTAAAGGATTAAATGTTGAAATATACGTTTTTATCATTTTATCAATAAGTTCAAAGATAAAGATTGTATGATAGACACTTGGTTTATTTGAATATACCTGTAACACATTCACTGATATGTTAACCTAATTAAATTGTAGATACACCTTTATGCTGATGTTTACAACAATATGTAACTCACTATGCCCTGACTGAAAACACACATTCAATCATAATTAAATGACATGACTTTACACAATCAAATGTACCCAGTGGCAGATTGGAGAAAAGAAACTCTGGCAAATGATTTAACTGGACCCATGGATACAAACACACAAACCCAATCCCAATCTATATTCTATCCGTCCCGGCTCTACCACAGGCGTACACGGACCCACACACATTCATCCCAAACACTATATCCGTCCCAGCTCACCACGTACTGGACACACACATCCAAACTCTATTCCTCCCAGCTACACGTACATGGACACACAATCCTCTACACAACAATCCCAAACTCTATATCCGTCCCGCTCTACCACACGTACATGGACACACACATCCAAACTCATATCGTCCGTCTACACACTACATACACACATACACTATATCCGTCCCGGCTACACACATGGACACACATCATCCCACCTATCCGTCCGCTTCTACACATACATGTACACACACACACACATCCCAAACTCTATATGTCCCGTCCCAGCTCTACCACACGTACACAGACACACACACATCCCAAACACCATATCCGTCCCAGCTCTACCACACGTACACGGGACACACACACACATCCCAAACTCTATATCCGTCCCGGCTCTACCACACGTACACGGACACACACACATCCCAAACTCTATATCCGTCCCAGCTCTACCACACGTACATGGACACACACACATCCCAAACTCTATATCCGTCCCGGCTCTACCACACGTACATGGACACACACACATCCCAAACACTATATCCGTCCCGGCTCTACCACACATACATGGACACACACACATCCCAAACTCTATATCCGTCCCAGCTCTACCACACGTACACAGACACACACACATCCCAAACACTATATCCATCCCAGCTGCTCTACCACACGTACACGGACACACACACATCCCAAACTCTATATCCGTCCGTTCAAGCTCTACCCACAACGTACATGGGACACACACATCCCAAACTCTATATCCGTCCCAGCTCTACCACACGTACATGGACACACACACATCCCAAATTCTATATCCGTCCCAGCTCTACCACACGTACACAGACACACACACATCCTAAACTCTATATCCGTCCCAGCTCTACCACACATACACGGGACACACACACACATCCCAAACTCTATATCCGTCCCAGCTCTACCACACGTACACAGACACACACACATCCTAAACTCTATATCCGTCCCAGCTCTACCACACATACACGGACACACACACATCCTAAACTCTATATCCGTCCCAGCTCTACCACACGTACACGGACACACACACATCCCAAACTCTATATCCGTCCCGGCTCTACCACACATACACGGACACACACACATAACATCCCAAACTCTATATCCGTCCCGGCTCTACCACACGTACACGGACCCACACACATCCCAAACTCTATATCCGTCCCGGCTCTACCACACGTACACGGACACACACACATCCCAAACTCTATATCCGTTCCAGCTCTACGCAGATCAGGGGCATAAAGAAATGTAGAAATAAAATTGCTACCTCGCTCCATACCTCTCACGATGGTAGCAATTTAACCCCATCTCTTAATGTAACGCATGGAAGAGTGACTTTTGCAATCATTTATCCGGTGTGTTTGATATGTTACCGATGTAAAACTGTCAAAGCTGTATCAATAAATTATTAATAAAGAACATACACATGCAGAAATTAGTTATTTTACCGTGTCAAGGTGTTTATCTGACATTTACATGTATATCTTGTAAATTTGAAAGCTTCATTTCGTTATGTTGAACAACAAGAGAAAAGATGACTTCCATGGGAAAATGATTCTATTATTTTTGGCAATTTACTATAGTTCCGCATCAAAAATTATTTGTTTAAAGGTATAAAATATACAGTTTACCAAATTTTGACGTACGTAGATAACATATCGGAGGCAAATTATTGTAGCTAAAAGAAATGCCAGTAACCCATTTTCCTTTCTTGTTACATTGACATTTGAATAGACGAGAGGAGTCAAATGAGTGTTAGGTTGCCAACACAACAGGTTAACCCTTTCACCCCTAAATAACTGGAATGGATTTTGATATGTTCATTTTCTGACCAATACAACCGTCACAAAATGATTTTCGGACTAGTCCATTTATGAAACGGGGTGTTTTTATTCATAAAAAAAATGGAACATTACGTGCAAACGGTGCAGATCATGATGAGACGGCTCTTCATGAGCTGGCTCATCTGGATCTACACTGTTTGGAAATACTGCTTTAGGGGGGAAATAGGGATTCAAGTGTTTGTACTAAATCCACATTTTTACTGGGCAGTCAGTAATTTAGCCACAAAATCAACAAACATTTATAAGACAATATTAATCGACTTGTGGTGGCTTATACATGTATCAGCAAGTTTATTAGCATTGTCATGCTTAATGATACACGTCCACACACAAAGCCTTGTCTAATATGTGGCTGTGACTGGAGAAATGGGGCTTATGGGTTTTGTGACCAGTGTAGATCAAGATCAGACTGTACATCAGCACAGTCTGATCAGAATCTGCACTGTTCGTTATTCTATCAATTAAACACCCGTCCTGCTGTAACTAACAAGCAATATTGATCATTGTCAGGCTACAGAGAGTGATATTTGATCAGGAGCTACACTGGTCACAAATGGCATAATTTGCCCCATTTCTCTAGTCACAGCCACATTTGTCTACATGAGCATTATGATGTCCACCTGTCATGACAAAAGGGGGCTTATTATTATATAATAAGTATATCCCCTTATCAACAACCTTGCTTAAGTATCATGATGTACTGTAATTATTTGATTGCGACAGTCGAACCACTGTAAATCACCTCTCTACAACAACACCCTCTCTATAACAACCACTATTTTATATACATAAATCCCCCCTCCAGCAGATTGGATAAATGCACACACGCACACACGCACGCATGCACGTACGCACACACACACATGCACGTCCCGCAACAGTACTACACACACA